>JADBJO010005562.1:65000-87500 GCA_016801955.1 Conus betulinus
TATATGTTCTTGAAAAGGTTTGATCGAAATTATTATACCGTCAACATAGATCTGATAATATTTTGTACTTAACTCTTTAGCTGGGAAAATTCTTTATTTACAAATGTAAAAGAAGAGGAAAAAAAGTGTCTCACTCAAATGTGTTCGAGAAGAATTGAAAATAAAATATGAAACAGCAAAATTTATTGTTTTTGGAAACAATCCATCGGAACCTTTGAAAATTGAAGTAAAGACTCATAATCATTTACCTGGCTGAAAGTCCAAGCAAAAATTGATAAGCTTCAAACATATTGATATATAAAGTTATGGACAAATCATAAATCATTATTTTTCCGAGTGTGTGTGAGTGTAGCGGCAGCAGCAGCAGCAGCAGCAGCAGTAGTAACAGCAGTAGTTTCATTTTGTATCATTTCACAAAATTATGTAATATTAGACGATGTGTGTGTGTGTGTGTGTGTGTGTGTGTGTGTGTGTGTGTGTGTGTGTGTGTGTGTGTGTGTGTGTGTGTGTGTGTGTGTGTGTGTGTGTGTGTGTGTGTGTGTGTGTGTGTGTGTGTGTGTGTGTGACGTAACATTTATTTATTGGCGTGGCTTTACCCTTGACAGACTGTTTCATATTATGACTTGATTTTTGTCTGGCTTGTATTGTAAGAAATTATCTTTGAAAAAAAAAAAAAAAAAAAGAAAAAAGGTCAAGAAAGAAAGAAAAGAAGAGAAAGAGAGACAAAAGTTTGAAAAAAAAAAAAAAAAAAAAAAGGAGGAGAGAAGAAGAAGAAGACGAGGAGGAGGAGGAGGAAGAGAAGGAGAAGACTAACTGATTATTTAATGACTAATAGAATTTGGTGTGAAAGTATTTTCAGACTACAAGAAGAAGAAGAAGAAGAAGAAGAAGAAGAAGAAGAAGAGAAGAGAGAAGAGAAAGAAGAAGAAGAAATTGAATCATTTAATGACAAATAGAATTTGGCAAAACTATTCATTGGCTAAATTCACTGACTGACTATATGAGTGAGCGATGACTGTCTTCAAAAGGAATACAACAAAAGATAGATAAGCTTTGTAACTGAATGATAGCTCTCTCT
The DNA here is from genome assembly GCA_016801955.1 of Conus betulinus. Taxonomy (NCBI): domain Eukaryota; kingdom Metazoa; phylum Mollusca; class Gastropoda; order Neogastropoda; family Conidae; genus Conus; species Conus betulinus. The sequence goes on from JADBJO010005562.1 coordinate 66,079, forward strand.
CTCTCTCTCTCTCTCTCTCTCTCTCTCTCTCTCTCTCTCTCTCTCTCTCTCTCTCTCTCGCGCGCGCGCGCGCGCGCGTGTGTGTGTGTGTGTGTGTGTGTGTGTGTGTGTGTGCACGCGAGCACTTGCGTGCGTGTGTGCGTGAGCGTGCGCAAGTGCGTGAATGAGTGTGTGTGTGTGCGCGCGCGCGTGTGTGCGTGTGTGTTGTGAACCATGTTGATATTCTGTTATTGATCTTTCTGTCTAATATTTTGATTTGTTTTTATTCTCTGATGATAATACATTTTAGAATGTTTGCTTTTGTATGTCGCATGGATTTACTTTATTCTCCGTTTCAATACATCGTATAACGTTTTCAGATTATCTATTTATGCTCATTAAAATATTCGTGTTCGTGTCTCTCTGTTTTTGTCTCTGTCTCTCTCTCTCTCTCTCTCTCTGTCTCTCTCTCTCTCTCTCTCTCTCTCTCTCTCTCTCTCTCTCTCCCCCCCCCCCTCTCTCTCACAAGCAGAGCGGTTGAAGGACCTCACATTTATGCATTTTTAAGAGGCTTGTGTCTGGTGAACTTAGACAGGAATAATCGCCTGCTGAGAGGGGTTACGTCTTTGACCGGATTAGAACCAGTCCCATCTAACACCCTCCATTGATTTTTTCACTTGATGTCCTCAGAAGAGTATTTGTTCACCCCCTCCCTTCACCCCCCCCCCCCCCCCCCCCCCCCCCCCCCCCCCCCGCTCCCAAGTGTCTAATGGTGACACCCACGGAGAGATCGATGGTCTTAAGCTTGATGGGCTTCGCAATTCCTGGGTTCAGTATTGAACTCGCATGGTTTTCAAACCTTGCGGTAGCTCCCTATCATACCAATGGTGAACGAACCTAATTTGGGGAAAAATAGTTGAAGGATACTCTACTGCTTACCAATCCCTTTAAATCAAAGAGAATTGTAAGACTCTAGGGCCACTGCATACATAATTTTTGAATGCCAAAGTAAATCAAAGTAAATATCATTTCAAACACCTAACGAATTTACAGTTGTAAAAAGTGAAAAAAAAGAGAGAAATTTCATTGATTCCTTTTCCCGAGCATTGTTTGTATGCATAAGTTTAAGTCGGAAGAAATCAGCACATAGTGGTCAATAGGCACAGACAAGAAAGATCACGCACTGAAGTAATAGCAATGGTTTAGGTACTTGATGTCAATATGTAATTTCTTGATTTTGAGCAGGCAAAATGTATACATGCTCAGTAATGACCTATCTTCAAGTGAAGATGTCAATGTCCACCCCTGTGTAAACAACAGCCCATTTTCAGCTCCACTTCAAAACCTTGTTCATTTCGCTTCCTCAGTCATCACCACCACCACGCGCTCATCGACACACTTAGATAACAAGGAAGTCAAGTATAAAAATTGCTTGGAAAGTTTATGTGCTTTCAACATATCATTATATGACATGTTACTGTGCACTACCACCTTTATCATTTGAGAAAATATAAAAGCATCATTTCCCACCACCATCTATCCCCAATACCCACACACCCATCCCCACATATCCGCTCCCCTCCCTATCCATCATTCATCCTGCCCAAATCATTATGTTGGACTATTTTCTCGGTTCTTTTGCCTCTTCATCTTAAACGCCCCCTCCTTTACCCATGCATGCACACCCTAGCCATTCCCATCCCACATCTCTGCCCATCCATGTCCACTGTAAAGTGGCGATGAGGTGATACACAGGGGACAGTACGGCAATATATAAATGGCGGTGAGGTGATACACAGGGGACAATACGGTAATGTAGAAATGGCGGTGAGGTGATACACAGGGGACAATACGGTAATGTAGAAATGGCGGTGACGGGATACAGAGGGGACAATACGGTAATGTAGAAATGGCGGTGAGATGAAACAGAGGAAACAATACGGTAATGTAGAAATGGCGGTGAGGTGATACACAGGGGACAATACGGTAATGTAGAAATGGCGGTGACGGGATACAGAGGGGACAATACGGTAATGTAGAAATGGCGGTGAGATGAAACAGAGGAGACAATACGGTAATGTAGAAATGGCGGTGAGGTGATACACAGGGGACAATACGGTAATGTAGAGAAATGGCGGTGACGGGATACAGAGGGGACAATACGGTAATGTAGAAATGGCGGTGAGATGAAACACAGGGGACAATACGGTAATGTAGAAATGGCGGTGAGGTGATACACAGGGGACAATACGGCAATATAGAAATGGCGGTGAGGTGATACACAGGGGACAATACGGTAATGTAGAAATGGCGGTGAGGTGATACACAGGGGACAATACGGTAATGTAGAAATGGCGGTGAGGTGATACACAGGGGACAATACGGTAATGTAGAAATGGCGGGTGAGGTGATACACAGGGGACAATACGGTAATGTAGAAATGGCGGTGAGATGATACACAGTGGACAATACGGTAATGTAGAAATGGCGGTGAGGTGATACACAGGGACAATACGGTAATGTAGAAATGGCGGTGAGGTGATACACAGGGGACAATACGGTAATGTAAAAATGGCGGTGATGTAACACGGAGAGGACAATACGGTAATGTAGAAATGGCGGTGAGGTGTAACACAGAGGGGAGAATATGGTAATCTAAAAATGGCGGTGAGGTGATACACAGAGGACAATACGGTAATGTAGAAATGGCGGTGAGGTGATACACAGTGGACAATACGGTAATGTAGAAATGGCGGTGAGGTGATACAGAAGGGACAATACGGTAATGTAGAAATGGCGGTGAGATGATACAGAAGGGACAATACGGTAATGTAGAATGGCGGTGAGATGATACACAGAGGGACAATACGGTAATGTAGAAATGGCAGTGAGGTGATACGGAGGGGACAATACGGTAATGTACACACAGCAAAGATGTGATACGGAGGGGACAATACGGTAAGTAGAAATGGCGGTGAGGTGATACACAGGGGACATACGGTAATGTAGAAATGGTGGGTGAGGTGATACACAGGGGACAATACGGTAATGTAGAAATGGCAGTGAGGTGATACACAGGGGGACAGTACGGGTAATGTAGAAAATGGCGGGTGAGGGTGATACACAGGGACAATACGGTAATGTAGAAATGGCAGTGAGGTGATACACAGGGGACAGTACGGTAATGTAGAAATGGCGGTGAGTGATACACAGTGGACAATACGGTAATGTAGAAAATGGCGGTGAGGTGATACACACAGGGACAATACGGTAATGTAGATATGGCGGTGAGGTGATACACAGTGGACAATACGGTAATGTAGAAATGGCGGTGAGGTTATACGGAGGGGACAATACGGTAATGTAGAAATGGCAGTGAGGTTATACGGAGGGGACAATACGGTAATGTAGAAATGGCGGTGAGGTGATACACAGTGGACAATACGGTAATGTAGAAATGGCGGTGAGGTGATACACAGTGGACACGGTACGGTAATGTAGAAACGGCAGTGAGGTTATACGGAGGGGACAATACGGTGAGGTGGTACGGAGGCGAGAAATACGGTAATGGACACATAGGGAAGATGTGATACAGAGGGGGCAATACGGTAATGTACACATAGCGAAGATGTGATACAGAGGGGGCAATACGGTAATGTACACATAGCGAAGATGTGATACAGAGGGGGCAATACGGTAATGTACACATAGCGAAGATGTGATACAGACGGGGCAATACGGTGATCACAAATGGCCGTGCAGTGATACAGTCGGGACAATACGGTAATGTTCAAATGGCGAATATGTGATACAGAGGGGACTATGCGGTAATGTTCAAAACAGCTACCTTATAATACACAGAAGACGATACGTTGCTGCAGAAATGGCGAAGTGGTAATACAGAGAGGACAATGTCGTGATACACAAACGGCGACTTTGTAATAAAGAGACAACGGCACAATGATGAACAGAAAGTGATGTGGCAATACAGATGATATGGTAATTCGCATAAGGCGATATTGCAGTACAGAGAGGATGATACGGTAATATTCAAACGGAAAGATACGGTAACGAACAAAGATTGATGATAGAGTGGCCGATGCGGTAAACACAAACGGCGATATGATGATACATAGGGGAAGACATGGTGACACACACGGCGATGTGATGATACAGAGGGGACAGACACGATGACGATACAGGGGAAGACGACGATATGACGATACAGAGGGGAAGACACGGTGACACACACGGCGATATGATGATGCAGAGGGGAAGACACGGTGACACACACGGCGATATGATGATGCAGAGGGGAACGGTGACACACGGGATATGATGACACACACGGCGATATGATGATACAGAGAGATAGAAATAGTTGTACACAAAGGGTCATTTGGTAACATCGAAAAGTCGGTACGCGAATGCATAACAAATGAGATGGTAATACAGACAGGATACAATATGATAATACATTATGGATGATAGGGTGATGGTGAAAAGAATAGGGTATCACAGAGAAGGCACTTTGGTGGAATAGAGAGGGTAATTTGGCGATGCGAAAAGACGATGTAGTGCGGTAAAGCAGAGAGGATGACGTGGTAATGCTATCATTCCGAGAGAGTAAGGTGGTGATACATAATAGTCGATGTGGGGAGACATGCAGGTCTGTGTTTATACAGACAGGATGACAGTGAGGGCGTTCAGATAATGCAAAAGACCACAGCATGACACAAATTAAGGGATGCAGTAGTAACAGTGCAGAATTGTTTATTTTACTAATGATTATCTTCGGTCGATTCAGTTCTCCACATTTTGGTATTCGCTTTGTATATGCTGGATGTGACGATTGTTTACCAAAAAAACACATACATAAAATGCGTTATGACACCAGGAATCCCTTTAAAGTACCGGAATAAGAAAAAGAAGATACTAGAAGCTTCCAGAAAAAAAAAAAATTCTTGAAAGATGCTCGCATTTTGATTGGCTGTGCTTCGTCGCAGTTCTAAAAGATCCTAGAATGATCTGTGCTTGGATGTCTTGCCCGTGTTCCGTCAACTTCCGTTTTCTATGATCGATAAATAACGGAGAGAATGAGAGTTATGGAAAAATTGAAAGTGTCTGGGGACGCGTTCTTGTTCTCGGAACGTTGCGGTGGTCATTGTGTATTGATCGATCCAACGGAAGATAAAAACCAAAAGGATTGTTCACCAGCCTTCAGTCAGCGTCAAGCTCACTGAGCAAAGTTGATGTGGTTGTATAGAGAAGTCGATGTGATAACGCAGCGAGCGATGTGATAACACAGAGAGGGTGACGTAGTGATAGTGAAAGGATGATTTGGTAAAATAGAGAAGGTGATGTTGTAATACTGTGAGAGTGTTGTAATACGCAGTGATGTGGTAGTACACGGTGATGCGGTAATACAGAAAACAAGATTTGTTTTTGTACGGCCAGCGATTGGTAGTACACTTAAGGTAATGCGATGATATATAAAGGGACATCTGGGAATACAAGATGGCTATGTGACCACGCAATCTGGGGAAAAAAGTTTTAGGTCTAGAATTGTACAAATGACAAAATACACAATGTTCACAGAGAACTGGTCAAGTCATCAAAGCAACACAATAACCAACGCCACGACAATTGAACACCAAATAATAGAAACTCACAGATGGCAGTTACAAAAGCAGCATGTTTCTACCCGGATGAGACCTCGACAGAAGAGAAAAACATGAGTGGCACTTCCTTCTCACATACATAAAGAAACCAGTAAATAGAGCTATTCTTTCTTTACATCACCGCTACTGTACTTTATTTTGCTTGTGACTTTTATTTCTTTGCCTTGTAGCTACTTTTAGGATCGAAAAGTGTTGACTTCGTGTCTTTTTAAAATTTTTGGTTCCATGTGTTTTTTGTTTGTTTGTTTGTTTCTTATTTTATTTGTTTGTGTTCTTTCTTTTTTTCTTTTCTTCTTGCCTCTACTCCTGTGCTTCGTCACCCAAGTTTCAAACTAAAGGAATAAATGAGACAGAAACAGATGGCATGATTCCAGAAAACAATTCACAATGCATATAAACACACAGCACAGACTGGCGAAATAATGCTCACTTAATCCGCTACACACCATAAGAAGCGAATTTTCGATAAACATGCGTTTCTTCAGACGTCAGAATGATAAAATCCTCCTTGGAAGAAAAAAAAGCACACACAAAACTCCTCATCTGACTATCAGCGAGAGAAGAAAAAAAAAAAAAGAAAGACACAAGGATTGAATACAAGCGCCCAAGATGGAGCGACGAGGAGAAGAAGGTGGGAAAAGTGCAGCACAATCTTTTTTTGTATAGGGGTATTTTAGTGTGCAGGATTTGGGTCCCTCCTAGATCCTGTGTTCAGTTCTTTTACACCTGATCACCCCACCAGTGGCAGCCAGAATAAGCCTTCACGCCATGCTAGCAGGCCCGAAATAGTTTCTATTATCAAACCTCCGTCTTCCAGCGAGACACACACCTGCTTGCTTTCTCTCATTCAAATCTTAAATATCAATGTTAGCGCACCGCCAAAAAAAAAAAAAAAAAAAAAAAAAAAAAAACAAAAAAAAAAAAAACATGGGCAAACGAATCACAAAAGAAGAAAAAAAAATCACGACGCGTTTCGAATTCTTAGGTCTTCTTTAGGCAAGAAACAAAGCGCAGTCAGGACTAGAACATGTTCGAGTAATCGCTTATCGTCATCCACTTCAGCACAAAATATGCGTTGAATGTAAACGAGGCTGTCGGAAGGGAGGTAACGTGTGAGTCGAAATAGTAATGATGATAATAATAGTACTGATAGTAATACCAATAATGGTAATGACGATGATCAAAATATTGAAAAAAATCATAAAGGCAGGATCACTACCACTTTGGGTGATAATATGGTAATAGCAGTTGTAGTATGGGAGAAAGGAAAGTGGGTTAGAGGATTCTTAAAGAGCATGGTTGCCGTGGCAAGTCTTAGTGGCGAAGGCGATGATGATGTTAATGGTAGTGATGGTAATCTCAATACTAACAATCGTATTAATGATGATAATGCTAACAACTATAGTAAAGGTAATGGTAATAATGGTACTGATAATAAAAACATAATACAAAAATGTAATGAAAAATATTTTTAAGAAGTAAAATAAGTAAAAAAAAGGAAATATATATAACAACACTAATACTAATAATAGTAATGATATAATAATACTACTATACTAATAATGAGGGAAAACAACAAGAAGAGGAGGGGAAGGGAAGGACAGGAAGAACAAAGAGGAGATAGAAGGTATAGATTATGGGAAGGATGGATATAATAGGTACAGTAATAATTATGTATATATCAAAAGTTTTGATAATGATCAAAAGTGGGAAGCTGGAATGTCAGAAATATAGGAAAGAATAATAACTATATTAATGATAATATTAGTAGAAAAAATAAATAAAGACAGGATTACTACCACTTTGTGTGATAATATGGCAATAGCAGTAAGTAACTATGGGGGAATGGAGAGTGGGTTAGAGGATTCTTAAACAGTATAGTTTCCATGACAACTGTCTTAGTGGCGAAGGCGATAGTGATGATAATTGTAGTGATGGTAATCTCAATACTAACAATCGTATTAATGATGATAATGCTGACAAGTATAGTAAAGGTAAAGACAACAATAGCACTGATATAAAAGCATGATACACAAATATAAGTAAAGAAATAAATGATAGTAAAATAAAACAAAATAAATATACATAAATACATAAAAAATATTATTAATGATAGTAATGATAATAAATTGTACCAATATCAATACTAAGGGAGAGAAGAGGAAACAAAAACAACGGGGAGGGGGGAAACAGAGGACAGGCAGAATAAAAGAAGAGATCGATGGGTAATAAACTGTGAGAAGAATGAATGGAATCTATAGGTATATCAATAATTGCATAATTATGATATGCATATTAATAGCTTTGATAATAATCATGATTGTAATCATAGACTAATGATAGTAATGCTATTGGGGGCTGGAAAAGTGGTAAGGTGGAATGTCGGATTATTGTAAAGAATAATTATATTAATGATAGTAACATTTGTAACAGTTATAAAGTGGGGTTTTTATGATAGCGCTGATAATGATGATGACAGTGCTACTGAGAGCAATAATAATAAAAGTAATATTAGTACCAGTAATAGTAGGTGGAAAGGAATGGAGCTGGTCAATGAGTAAAAGTTAACAGCGCTACTGGAGCAGGGAGAAGGTGGTGAGGATAAATATTGTAATGTTGATAATATTAACGGTAAGTGAACAGGAACAGGGATGATCAAAGAGTGAAAGATTTACAGTAGTATTGGAACAGGGGAGAGGGAGAGGGACTGGGGAAAAAGGAGGGGGGAGAGAGAGAGAGAGAGAGAGAGAGAGAGAGAGAGAGAGAGAGAGAGAGAGAGAGGGGGAGGGGGAAGAAGAGAGGAGAAAGGTAGAAAAAGTATGTAAGCGTGAGTGTTAGTGTTAGTGTTGGTGTTAGTGTTAGTGTTAGTGTTAGTGTGTTAGTGTGTTAGTGTTAGTGTTAGTGTATGTGTGTGTGTGTGTGTGTGTGTGTGTGTGTGTGTGTGTGTGTGTGTGTGTGTGTGTGTGTGTGTGTGTGTGTGTGTTTCCGCTTAACTAGAAACACCTACACATATATGCACAGGAAAGATGGTAAAGGAAGCAGGAGTTCTTGTAGAGGAAACAGTATATGAAATTAAAAGAAAACCAGTTGAAGAAAAGGTAGTTGACAAGTATCTGAATAAACAAAAGATTGATGTGACGAATAGAGCGAGTGTACTGAGAGGGGAAGGGAAGATAGCTGTAAGTTGTAGTTGCGTGTAAGGTAAATAGTGGGAGATATATGTGTGTGTTGTTGGTGGAGGATATTATGGGCTGATATTGCAGTGGTGGATAGGTGCATGCTAATTTTGGGTGTTGATGCTATGAGGGTGGAGGAAGAAGGGAATGGGTTTACATACTAACTGGGTGGGGGTAGGGGTGGGGGGCACATTAACACCTATACATAATATTTCTCTTTTTGAATATAAGTTATTCTATATAAGTATTACTATCATTAATTCTAGTTAATACTATTAACATTTATAACGTAATAAGAGAGAGAGAGAGAGAGAGAGAGAGAGAGAGAGAGAGAGAGAGAGAGAGAGGGGGGTAACTTTAAGGTAGGGGTGGGGTGGGGTGGGGTTGGTCGTAATTAACTTCATATGGCTCTCTAAGAAGTTAATTACGCTCTCTCTCTCTCTCTCTCTCTCTCTCTCTCTCTCTCTCTCTCTCTCTCTCTCTCTCTCTCTCTCTCTCTCTCTGCATGCTTACTCAAAAATAAAGACATGCCCAGTAATAGCAAATGTTCTGCAAGTAAAGATGTCAACGTTCACATCGACATACACAACAGCCTGTTTACGGTCCACTTCGAAACCTTTTCCTCCTCATCCATGCTCACAACTGCCCCTTCGTCGCTCCGCTGATGTCTGCCTCCACACCCACATCGACATGTTTCACTAGAGAAAATACTTCATACACTAGATGTCTACCTCCACACCCACATCGACATGCTTCACTAGAGAAAATACTTCATACACTAGATGTCTACCTCCACACCCACATCAACATACTTCACTAGAGAAAATACTTCATACACTAGATGTCTACCTCCACACCCACATCGACATGCTTCACTAGAGAAAATACTTCATACACTAGATGTCTACCTCCACACCCACATCGACATACTTCACTAGAGAAAATACTTCATACACTAGATGTCTACCTCCACACCCACATCGATTATACTAACTAGAAAAAATACTTCATACACCAGAACTGGTCGGAAGGTTTTTGTGCTGAGAACATGTGACATTTTCACTTTATCCTACCATAAACTCGTTAAACATTTTGATTAGATATGTTACAATACCACCGAATGAAGGGAATGAACAGATAACAAAGATAGAAGCAACACGTTTTGACCTTAACGGCTCAGAAAAGAAAAACAAAAGTGAAACTTCCTTCGCACCTATGAGAAAAAGAACAATCGGTGTGTGTACTTTTCCCACCCCATCTCCTCTGTGCTCTTTTTCGCGTCAGTTTTGTTTGTGTGGACTGTAAATGCCATTCTGTGTTGTTTTGTGTTGGTTCCATTCGTTAAGTCGCTTAACAACATATCTTCTTATACTCTTACTACAACTCTTGCTTCAGCTTGTTTCAATGCCCAAGCTTAGACACTCAAGTTGCAAACTAAGGAACACAATAAGACAGACACAGACCACAACAGTATTGAATACAAGCCAAAATAGACATAGATACATGAAACAGACTGACAAGTAAACCTGTCTAACACACACTACGGAGCATAAAAAGTGAATGTGTTCTTCAGATGTAACACAACAGATCTCAAAAATCATATGCAGTGCTCCCTACATGATTATCAGGAGGAAAAAAAAGGAAAGAAGGAAACGAATACATGAATCCAAGAACGAGAGGAGGTTTAGAAGGAAGGTGGAACGTGGGGTGGAGGCGGTGCAATCTTTCTTTGTACAGGGGGCAGTTTAGCGTGCAGGATGTGGGTCCCTCCTAGACGCTGTGTTCATTTCTTTTCCACCTGATCACCCCACCAGGGGCAGCAGTATCACCCTTCACGCCACGTTAGCTTGCCCGAAATAGACGGTATTGTTCAGCCGCCGTCCTGGGGCTAGACACACACCTGCTGGCTAGGCTTTCTGTCCTTCAAAGTTGACAGCCAATAATTCTCTTTTCAGTTTCTTAGACATCAAGCGTGAACATTCCAGTAAAACGAGTTTACCATTGAAAGGACATCACTATTTATGATGCACTGAATAAACCATATCACGTTTAACCCGTGATCCGTGTCCCTTAAAGACAAAACTTATTTTGCTTGTACTGGAAAGAGTTCTGGAGGATAAGAAGTTGCCTCAGATACTGAATGGTTTCAGCTCTTAATTTCTATGCCTGTCTGTGTCTTACACACACACACACACACACACACACACACACACACACACACACACACACACACTCACCCCCACACACACACGGTGCACACACGCACGCACGCGCGCACGCTCATGTTATTGAACCTGTGCATAGCCATCACAGTCAGTTAACCTTACACTACATGATTTAACCGCGAAGAACGTTCCAGATCTCTGTCCTACTCCTGCTGTTATTTGCTTTTGCCCTTTCACCTAGCCAACAGCTGCGGCTGATGCCGTGAACAATGGATGGCCATGTCACCAAGACTATTGTGGCAGACGGTGAGACGTGAGGCATTTTCTTTTTTTTAGTCAACAAGGCACATGGATTAACTTCTAAACCGACAGATATTTCTGAAGCAGCTGGTAGACAAGAAGAAGAAGAAGAAGAAGAAGAAGAAGAAGAAGAAGAAGAAAAAAGAAGAAGAAGAAGAGCAGTATTCTCTAATTATATGTGTTATTACATAGTTTCAACGCACCTCTCTCTCTGTCTTTGCATCTGTCTCTGCCTCTGCCTCTGTCTCTGTCACACACACACACACACACACACACACACACACACACACACACACACACACACACACACACGCATGCTTTTGATGGTGTGTTTAACCTCACATCAAGACAAAGTCACTGTGTTTTCACTCACTTATACTATGTTCACTCATCAGCGCTTACCCCTCTCTGTCTCTCTCTTATTACTTTGGAAGTTGGCTGAACATAACGTCAACATGAAGTCAGTGTTCTCACTCACTCTGTATCATATTCAGTTATCACAGCATCTCTCTCTCTCTCTCTCTCTCTCTCTCTCTCTCTCTCTCTCTCTCTCTCTCTCTCTCTCAGGTGTATTGAACTTCATTCCAACACGAAGCCACTGTTCTCACTCACTATATATTACATTCACCCATCCCATCACCGCTGTCTAACTGACAACTATCAACAGCCTCCCCTTGAGTGTGTGTGTGTGTGTGTGTGTGTGCTAAGTGACTGTGTTTGTGTTTCCCGATATTCATTTGTTCAGCATATTACTGTTTGGTGAACCAGTGGAGACTGTAACTCTTAGAAGATCCTAGTAAAGGCTGCTGTGCACAACGCTTAGCTGCTGTCAGCACTGATGTACTGACGATGCTTGAGTTATTACACAGTAGATGTGACTATTCTGGTTGTTGACACCTGTTCACCTCCTTTATATCCTTTTAATTGAAACTCAAGCATAGGCTCACAAATTTCCCTGTGTCTCCGATATCGGTCGTTAGTCACTGATGTTGTTTTTATACAGCTTATTTTTTTTGCAGTACTTTCGCCTCACTTTACTCCTGTGCCTTATACTGGCTGACATTGGGCTGCCATGGGATTTGTTTAGCCGTTGGTGGTGAGAGTACCATAGGTTATAGGTACTATATCTCCATTTCATGCGAAGGAAGAACCGAGGCGATCAGTCGGACTTCACTGATTGGTCTAATTTAAGCAGGCAAAGGTCGACTCTGGACAGACGACGATAACCGCTCTGTGTTTTTGTTGCAGTAGTTATGGTGGAATTGTAAGCCTGCTGTTTTCTTTTTCCCTCCATCTCCCCTCCTCCCTCCCTCCCACCCACCCAGAGAGAGGGAGAGAGAGTGAGTGAGTGAGTGAGTGAGAGAGAGAGAGAGAGAGAGAGAGAGAGAGAGAGAGAGAGAGAGAGAGAGAGAGAGAGAGAGAACACTGAACACTGAACATGTTTAATGTCATTAGCTATACAGCTTTTGTGACATGGGGGGGTACATCACAAAATAATCATATCGAAAGCGAAAGAAACATAAAATAAATATGGATCAATTGAAAGCTTGAAATACAAACAAAATAGGCCGGTATCTTGACCATCCAGTTTAACATCATTCATAGAAATAAATATGTAAATACGATAACCAAATATTTTACTACTTCCTGTAGCATTCACTTTTCATTTGAACGTCGTAAATTCTAGCTGATGATAACCTCTGCTCGTATTTTCAATGACTCTGCAATATATATATGGCAAGTGATTTCACTGAATTATCGTCATAATTCAGTTTTAAAACTTCGAATATGTCCTGATTATGGCAACATTCTTTTGAAAAACTACACACTTATCGCGTACAACACTGTGTAGTTTTTACAATGAAACAAAAATGCGACTCATCCTCCCTAGGGAAGCCACACAATGGACAAGGTGACGCTGTAGATGACTCAGTATAGAACCATCTTTTATTGGCGCTTAGACCGAGTCTAAGTCTGGAAAGGTAAATTCTATGCCATCTGTGCTTCTCAGCTCTCCTATGTTTACAGTCGTTTGTTTACCTGGTCACTTAGAGAATGTATAATTCCTGTTTTATGGAAAAATGCCACCGTATGTCCTGTTCCCAAAAACGCAACCCAAGCTGTTTAAATGATTACCGACCAGTTGCCCTCACATCTGTTGCAATGAAATGTCTTGAAAGAATTGTCCTCGGTTATGTTTTAAAAGATACTACACAGTACCAAGACCCGTTTCAGTTCGCATACCAGCAGAACAGATCAACAGATGATGCCACACTCACACTTCTCCATCATGCTTTTTCACACCTCGAAAAACCTGCCTCCTTTGTACGCATTCTCTTTATTGATTCTCATCAGCATTCAACACCATACAACCACACATCTGATGGCAAAGAAACTCATTAACATAAATGTGGGTAACAAGCTCATTCTTTGGATAATTGATTTTTCTTACACAGAGGACACAGTCTGTTCGATATCAAAGTGTTGTTTCGTCTTCCAGAGTCATTTCAACTGGCGCACCCCAGGGTACTGTTTTATCACCAGTGCCTTTTTACTCTGTACACAAATGATTGTTCAGGAAGTGATTCAACTTTGTACATTAAATATTCAGATGACTCAGCACTTGTGGATCTTTCCAACTCTGATTCTGTTTACTTCAAGGAGGTTCAAAGATTTGTTGACTGGTGCGATCATGACTATCTTGATCTGAATGTAACAAAAACGAAAGAAATGTTGATTGATTTTAGAAAGAATCCAAAAAGCTGTACCACCCCCTTTTTATCAAAGGTGCTGAAGTAGAACGTGTTGAATCATACAAATATTTAGGAACTTTTATAGATAATAAGCTGAATTTTAAATCCCATGTTGAGTATGTCCACAAAAATGTCAAACCAGATTATATTGTCTTCGCAAGCTGCGATCATTTCATGTGAATACTGACATTCTTCGGACATTTTATTCATGCTTCTTGGAATCTGTTCTAACTTTCTCATTTATATGTTGGTATGGTGGGTTGACTGTGAAGAGCAGAAATGTGCTTGAGAAAGTGGTGAACGTGGGAGGAAAAATCGTTGGTGAGAGACACAAAAAGTCTAAGTGAGCTATACAGGTGCCGTGTTGTTTGTTGTAAAGCGAAGAAGATTACGTGTGACCAGACCCACGTCTTGCAAATCAGTATGACCTTCTTCAGTCAGGACGAAGATATCGATCGGTTAAATGCAGAAGTGTCAGATTTAAACAAAGTTTTATTCCCCTGTCCATTGATTTCATGAACCGAGAAGATGTTTAATTGAAATCCAAATTCCTCTATATGAATGTATGTCATATGTGAGAAAATGGGTAATGTGGCTAAATTATTGTTTATTTGCTGTGAATGTGTGTGACCACAAATTAATTTCTCAAATTGAGATAATAAAGTTTACTTGACTTGACTTGACTTGACTTATTTCTGAAATATGCTTTTTCTCTTTCGAATATACTTTTAAAGCCATAAAACCAGTTATATCTATCAGTGTTTTCCATTATAGAATGCCAGTTTTGTTTATATGAAGCTATCATCCTGTCACTGGATTCCAGAATAAAACCATCCTCATAGCCAACTCCCTGGCACATCCATACAATCCCAAATCCGTGAGTTGTCAAAATCTTCTTAAAAAAATATACCCAATTTTCTTTCCCCCATTAATGCTCATTCAGTAACATTTCATAAGCCTGTTTACAAAGTCTTGATGTAAGAAGCCTCAGCAGTCTTAGCCAGTATCTTTTACATTTAATGTTTGACGTAAGATACACTGGGTATCTGCTGGTTTCGCCATAGATGACAGTATTCGAAGAATGTAGCGGAACATTTAAAAAAACACTTAATTGCAAAAGTATGTACTTTTTTTTTCTAAATCTTTGTTGTTATAAAGTCCCCATATTTCATCACCATAAGTAAGAACTGGCTAAATTTTGGCATGAAAGAGCTTCCAGAATATTCTTGGATCATTTGAGTTTAGTTTGCGCAAAGCTCTTGAAATCTCTGTAACACCCTTTTTTTCCTTTTCTACAAGTCTCTGTTACTGCGTTTTGTAAACTCAACTTTGTTGTAAAAAAATCATGCTTAAGTATTTGTAGGAATGAGTTACTTTTTTACCTCACCGGTGCCCATAAAACCATTTTTCATGACGGGAGAGATGACCACCCTTTCTAAATACCATCATGCTCTCTGTCTCATCAATGACCTCCAACTAAATCCGAAGTTCCAGCCTAAATATCTGTTCACTCTCGACGTGACATCTCTGTATACCAGTATTCCCCATACAGATGGACTGCAAGCCCTGTCATTTTTTCTCAACCAAAGAAAAGACCCGTCCCCTGCAACCACCACTCTGATTCACCTCGCAGAACTTGTCCTAATCAACAACACCTTTACCTTCCTTGGCGACACCTTCAAGTAAATCAGTGGTGTCGCCATGGGCACCAAAATGGGCCCCAGCTACGCATGCCTTTTCATGGGATACTTTGAACACAATTTCCTGCAACAATACCATGGTCTTATCCCTGAATTTTATATAAACGCTACATCGATGACGGACTTGGTGCATCCTCCATGCCCCTCAGTGATCTCCATGTCTTCATCACAGCAGTCCAAAACTTTCACCCTACTGTCAAGTTCACCTACGAAATATCTGAAAAGTGCATCACTTTCCTCGACACGAGTGTCTCCATCACTGATAGTGGACTCTCCACTTCCATCCACTACAACCTAGAGACTCACACTCTTATCGCGACTTCAGATCGTCACATAATCCCAGAACCAAAACCAGCATACCCTACTCTCAGTTCCTGACTCTGCAGACTCTGCTCTGAGAACTCTGTCTTTGATGTAAAAGTCCTAGAAATAAACAGTTCTTCCTCGAACGCCACTACCCCGAAGACATCGTTCATCGTGCTCTCCAGAAAGTCCAGCTCATCACCTGCCCCACAAGCTCTGGAACCGAAACCCCAGGGATCAACCAGAGACAGACCTGTTGTCAAGCTGCTCTTCCACCCTTCTCTCTCCACCAGGTGCGCAAAATTCTCCAAACCAACTGGAACATCCTTCAGTCTTGTGCTCACTCGGCTAAAATTTTTTTCCCAGCCCCCTCTAGTTGCCTGCAAACGGGACAAGAATATCTGTGACATGCTTGTGCGTTTCCAGTCTCCAGCCTCACAGACGTAAATCTTCTGTAAGCACAAGACCGTGCAATCTACGCAACTGCAAGACCTGCCCCTTCATCTGTACTGCCATTGAAGTGAAAGGACCCAGTTCATACATGACTGTCTCCAAATTCTTCAACTGCCAAACCACTAACTTGATCTATATCATCCACTGCACCGTTTGCTCTAAACTTTACCTTGGTGAGACCGGACGCTCTCTGACTGTCAGATTCAAGGAACACCTCGCTGACATTAAATACAACAGGGACAAACCAGTAGCCAAGCACTTCAGCCTCCCCAGCCATTCCGCACACAATGCAAGAGTGAAGGGCTTGTGGCTCATGAAAAACTAGTGACTCTAGAGACAGGAAGGATATGGAGTCTAACCTGATTAAAAGACTTGGCACCAGAAATCCAGCTGGTATCAATGAAAAAGCGTAACAATTCTCTGTAACTTTTTTTCCGTGCCAATTCAGGTGGTCAATGACCTATTATTCCCTTTCCCCTTTAATACTTACCTGTGAATGGTTGGTCTACATCAGTGGCCTCTTCGTGACCACAGAGCCTAGCGCCTACTGGGATGATCGTTTGAGAGCCTATATCTTTTGCCAGAGTTTCTGAGTAGGGTTAGCTCCCCAGTCTCCTGCCTTTTTGTGTTTTTTTTTTATTTTTTTTTATTATTATTAATTTTTTTCAGTCCCTCTCCATTTTTACCCACCTTGGCCCCCCTCCCCCTTCTTTCCCCGCCCCCTCCCCTCCTCTTCTCTATCTTCCCTTCTGTCCTTTTCTTTTCCCTCTCTCCCCCCTTTCTCCCCCTCTCTACCCCATACCCCCTTTCCCTCTCGCGCTCCCTTCCCTCCTCTGTCCTTGTTCCTTTTCAGTCGTCTCTCCGTAGGGCTCCTTCTTCTTGTGCGTTCCTTCTCTTTACCTTCCTCCTTACTTCCTGTCTCTCCCCTTTTGTTCTTGTCTCCCCCTTAGTAGGACCCTTCTACGGGATCTCCCGAGGCTTCTCTTCCTCTTTCTCCCCTTAGCACTTTTCTCAGGCATCTCTCTTCTAGGGCCCTCATACGGGTCCTCTCTCTTTACGTCTCTTCCTTCTTTTCTCCTCCTCACCCCTCCACTCCCGCCTATCCTCCCCCCCTTTTTTTGTCATTGGGAGTGTTGTTAGCGCCTCTGATCATGACCTTGTATCTATCTTTTGCGTTAATGCTCTTATTTTTGCCTTTTTTCTGTTGCACCACCATAGCACCACCTACCTCCCTATTCTTTACCCAAATGTTTTAATGTATGCCTTGTTTGTGCATTTACTCATTTACTCTCCATTGTACCCCCCCCCCCCCTTCCCCCCCAATTTTTTTTTCATAGGTATGTGTGTGTTTGTGTGGTTGTGTGTGTGCGTATTGGCGTGTGTGTGCATGTGTGTACGTGCGCGCGCGCCTGCGCACTTGTATGTATGTATGTGTGTGTGTGTGTGTGCGTGTGTGTGAGTGTGTGTAGTTGTGTGTGTGTGGTTGTGTGCCCGCGCGCAAGAGTTTTTTCATGGGGGGAGGGGGGGGGGGGGGGGGGGGCAGGGGGGAGGCGAGCCCTGCAGCTCCTAGCTGCGTCTGGCTAGGGTTTTTTTTTTTCTCCGGGGTGCTCCTGTTTTCTCTCTCTCTCACCCCTTGGTGCTTGGGTAGGGGGTTTACCCTAAGGTCAGACTTGGGTCGGTGCTTTAGTAGGGCTGACCCCATTCCTTTTTTGCCCCCCCCCCCCCCCACCCCGCCCCCCCCCCCCCCCCCCCCCCCCCCCCCCCCCCCCCCCCCCCCCCCCCCCCCCCCCCCCCCCCCCCCCACCCCCCCCCCCCGGGTGCCACCCCCCCCCCCCCACCCCCCCCACCCCCCCCCCCCCCACCCCCCCCCCCTGCCCCCCCAACCCCTCTCCCCCCCCCCCCCCCCCCCACTGTCTCCCCCCCCCCCCCCCCCCCCCCACCCCCCCCCCCCCCCCCCCCCACCCCCCCCAACCCACCCCTCCCCCCCCCCCCCCCCCCCCCCCCCTCACCCCCCCCCCACCCCCCCCCCCCCCCACCCCCCCCCCCCCCCCCTGTCCCTTGTCGTTTACAATGCTTTTTGGTGCATATTGTATTTTTTTTTTTATTTGTTTTTTTTCTCTTGTTTTTTTCTTTCATTTCCAAACTGCTTGGGTATGCACCCCCACCCTGACCACCTACTCACCCCCCCGGGTCCTCCCCCCCACTCCCCCCCCCTCCCCCCCCCCCCCCCCCCCTCCCCCCCCCCCCCCCTTGTCGTCCTTCTTGCTCTTTTGGGTGCATATTGTATTTCATTTATTGTGTTTTCTCTTGTTCATTTCTTTCATATGCAAAACACCCCCCTCTCTCCCCCTCTCTCCCTCCTCTTTCTCTCCCTCTCTCTCTCTCTCTCTCTCTCTCTCTCTCTCTCTCTCTCTCTCTCTCTCTCCTTTCTCTCTCTCTCCTCCTCTCTCTCTCCCTCTCTCTCTCTACCCTTTTCCTCCTTCGCTCTCCTTAACTCTAACCTAAACCCTCTTTCTTCGCGCCATATTCCTCGAACACAACTCGCCCTCTCTCCCACTGTCCCTCTCTCAACTTCATTCACCACTTTAGCTTCACAAGGGGAGTATTGCGCATGTTAATGTCTGTACTGTTTTAATTGTTTTGTCGCTGAAGAAGGCTTATTGCCGAAAATTTCTTGTCTTGTTTTGTGTCGTGCATTAAAGTGCGTTACTTCACACTTTGTTTTGTGTGCTCTTCCGCTTTTTTTTCGTCGTGTGCCATTATGTTAGTTTTTATCAAGGTTAACCTTTAGAAATAGAGATCTGCCTCTTGATTTAATCTATGTAACTGATTCTGAAGACTTACAGCAGTGCTGGACAACAATATTACATCTTCTGCAAATAGCATAAGAAAAAAAAAATCAGCCGCTCCAGGGACTATTTGAATACCATGTTTTCCATTTTTATTTATGTCCACTGCCAATTCGTTAACAAAAAATGAAAACATAAGTGAGCTTAATAACCAACCCTGCTTCACTCATTGTGTACAGTTGAAGACATCTGAATAAATACACCTATCACGCACGCATGCTAACACAGAATCATATACACCACGAAGAGCCATATACACCTTGCCTTCCACTCTACTTTTACAAAAATTAATCCACAGTATGTTTCGATTCACGGAGTCAAAAGCCTTTCTAAAATCCACAAAGGCGACGTACATTTTTTTGTTTTTCAATAAATGCGTTTGAATTAGTTCGAAAAGGGTAAAAATGTGATCTGTAGTGCTATACACTGATCGAAACCCAGCCTGTTCTTCAATGATTTTTTTTCCTCACGTTTTGCCCATGTTGTCAGTCTTTTATTTAAAATATGAGTATAAGTTTTTGCTAACGACACCTGTAAGCGCAACACTACGGTAATTGTCTGGGTTGTTGGGATATCCCTTTTTATGAATAGGGATAACTATAGACTTGGCCCAGGTAGCAGGGAAGTCTCCATCGTTAAACAGTCTCTTAAATAACATGAAAAGGAAATCAATTATCTTTGAGTTGGCATGTTTCAGCATTTCACCCAAAATCTCATCTGGGCCTGCACTTTTTCCTGATTTGAATTTTTTTATACTGTCAGTTACCTCCTTTCTGCTTATCTGGTCATTAAATAAAGGTTCTTCGAAATCTCCAGCATCCTCAGTCACTATATCATTCTGGTCACTTCTTCTGTCGTCTGTAGCCCCAAAGACCGCAGAAAAGTGATCATACCATTGTTGCGAACTTATATTGTTATAAACAAACGACTTTCTATTAACTGATCTGATTATTGCCCAGAATAAACTTGAATCTTTAATTGAATTTTTCAGTATTTGCAATTTGGATTCTTCAAATTCATGTTTCTTTTTTCTTTTCAACTGCCCATATTCCCTTCTCTCGTTTACATACCTTTCCCCGTGGTGTTTAAAAAAAATTGTCTTCACTTTAACATCTTTGAAAACTTTTTAAAAGACCTTTGACTATTGTTTTCTTTTTTCACACTCAGCATCAAACCATTCATTACAT
This sequence comes from Conus betulinus, assembly GCA_016801955.1. Taxonomy (NCBI): domain Eukaryota; kingdom Metazoa; phylum Mollusca; class Gastropoda; order Neogastropoda; family Conidae; genus Conus; species Conus betulinus. The sequence continues at coordinate 86,625 of JADBJO010005562.1, forward strand.
ACATTCTTTACTTCTCTTTCCAACTATTGGTACCATGCACGCAGTGGCTCCACACAATGCACGTGAAAAAGTATCAACACAAGCATTATTATCAGTAGATAACAAGTCAACAGCGTTCTGTAAACCATCTTTGAAATGATCACTGTTAAGTTCGTTTTTATGATTCCACGTAGTCATCGGACCATACTATCCGTTCTTCACCTTCCTGAGATGAAATACATCCCTTTTTGCCCAAAGCATTTCCCATTTGATTTCTACTGGCAAATGCCAGGAGAATAGCTTGTCACCAACACACATATTGCATTTTTCTGACAAACAATTTGAAACAAGAAAATAATCAATTACACTGCATCCTAATGGTGACACAAAAGTAAAATCTTCTTCAGAATCACTTTCACAAAACCTGTTCAAAATAATAAGATCAAATAAAAAACAAGGGTCCAACAGGGATTTCCCAAAGTTATTTACAGTAGTATCCTTAGAAACACGAAAAGTTTACATCAACTTCATTGCTGTTATGTCCGAATTCAGAAACACAACCCATTTCTTCCACATCTGATTGTTCACAGCCTGTCCATGCATTTAAGTCTCCCCACACTAACATGTATGCATCTTCATCCCACATATGTTCCAGTAAACTTTCTTCCAAAGTTAATATGCCATCTTTCAAACCTGTTCGTTCTTACTTTAAGAGCCACCTGTATTTTTCATATGGTTTAGATAACGCATCGTAGTTTATAGAATTCAAACTTTTGTCCAATGTTTGCACTGAAAGTGTGACAATTGTTTCAATGCGAAACTGGCTTTGGCATGTGTTCAGTTGAATCTGAGACTAGTGGGTTGAATGACTTCACAAAAGAAACACCGAAATCACGA
>JADBJO010005562.1:97500-123187 GCA_016801955.1 Conus betulinus
GGAAATTGGTAGAGATCAATTTTTGTTTCGAACATCAAATATGGAGTAAATGCATATAACATCTTATGATGACAACGAAAAGATTCCTGCAATATGCATGCCACTGACCTAACAGGAAGCGGGAAAGAAGAAATGGGCTTTTGCCTGGAATGAACATGTTTTGCCAGAAATCAGCTTACAAATGGATGTTGTATCATGAGTCCACTATGAACCACAGGGTATAGGTAATTGACAAACACACTGCTTCCGTCATACCAAGAAATCTGAAATGCATATCAGAAAGAATCGTTGAAAAATATGCTTTAAACTGTATATTTCAGAGAGAAAGCTACGCAAAATACCCCCCCTCTCCCCCCTCTCTTTCTTTTCTCTCTCAGTGTCTAAACTTGTGTGTGTGTGTGTGTGTGTGTGTGTGTGTGTGTGTGTGTGTGTGTGTGTGTGTGTGTGTGTGTGTGTGTGTGTGTGTGTGTGTGTGTGTGTGTGTGTGTGTGTGTGTGTGTGTGTGTGTGTGTGTGTGTGAGTGTGCGTGCGCCGTGTGCGTGAGTGCGCGTGTATGCGCGTGTGCTTGAGTGTGTGCGCGCGTGTGCGTGAGTGTGTGTGTGTGTGTGTGTGTGTGTGTGTGTGTGTGTGTGTGTGTGTGTGTGTGTGTGTGTGTGTGTGTGTGTGTGTGTGTGTGTATTTGCGCGTGCGAGCAAAGACAAGCTTTTTTTCAAGCAACAATGTCAAAGTTCAGAGCAACCTAGTTTTCTTTCACTTCAAAACCTGATCTACTTTGGTTCCCAAACCATCGCCACTACCAGAACCCCACTCCCCCACATCCACTACCAGAACCCCCATCCCTCCTCCTACCCAAGTCTTGTTTTCCTCCACTCCCACACTGAAATATTTAACTGCAGAAGCATTCTTCAGGTTTGTTTGGAAGGTTTGCATACTTTGAACATACAATTATGTTTTGTTCTGACATTTTTTTTCCCGCACGCAATAGTACAAGTACGTCGTCTCCCACCACTATCACCACCCCCCCCACCAACCCAAACAAACAACTTCCCCCCAACCCTACTCATTTTTCCCCCGCCCATTATACTCGTTGACTTTCTCTGTTACACCAAACCATTGTCCGTGTGTCCATGTAAGCGTTTTTTAAAGCGTAGCGTAAATTTGAGCCATAGATTAATATTGATTTAAACTAATAATAGATGAAATGAAGAACAACACCCCCCATTCACAAACAGTCTCACTTGTTTTAAAGGTTTCTACAAATGACATCATTCATAATCCAGAAATGCAGGAACTAGGCCTGAGCTGACGTCGGAACTTCGCACTCACACCGTGACCCTGCCTTTGTGTTGTTCGGTCTCCCCAGAGTAGTCCCATTCCTTTCATTTCGATCTATCCGCTTATATCCACGTGATATATACCTCGATGGCCAAAAATAAAAGAACAGAAGGAGTGTCAACCTTAATAAACGATTGAAAATGCTCAGCAATCTCAGTGTGCCTGTCTATAAATACTCGACTTTGAAGCGAAGCCCTGGTCCATTAATGTTTTGATATACAGCCTGAAATTAATGTTTCCGTTTCCCAGCGCCACCCACAGCAATGCCCACCCCATCCGTCCACACCTTATCCAATCCCGCCCGATAATTCTGCCCACTCCTCGTCCGCTATTCTTCCACAAAAGACCAGCAGCAAGATTTACCGCAACACTAAGGTCTTGCCCTGTCTTGATAAGCCTACTGGACTGTGTGTATCTTGTCTACGAGTTTCACGTGCACTGGGCTGCATGAAAGTTTGAAAGAAAAGGGAAGACACCTGGAAATCGATGCATGGAGACTCTGAATCCGATGGACTAGTATTCAAACTCTGGCTTGAAACAGCACGTTTGGAGGAGATTTTTCTATTTTGAGAGAACGTTGGTGGAATCTCCACCCTCTGCCTGGTCCTTCGAATAAACCATTAATTCTAAGTAGCATGTGTGAAGGCATGCACCACCCACACCCACCCACCCACCCCCACACACACACATGCATGCTCGCACGCACGCATGCACGCACACATGCGATTGCACACACACACACACACACACACACACACACACACACACACACACACACACACACAAATCGATATCAAGTCAAGTCAAGTCAAGCAATTTGAGAAATAATTTGTGGGTCACACACATTCACAGCAAATAAACAATAATTTAGCCACATTACCCATTTTCTCATATATGACATACATTCATATAGAGGAATTTGGATTTCAATTAAACATCTTCTCGGTTCATGAAATCAATGGACAGGGGAATAAAACTTTGTTTAAATCTGACACTTCTGCATTTTAACCGATCGATATCTTCGTCCTGACTGAAGAAGGTCATACTGATTTGCAAGAACGTGGGTCTGGTCACACGTAATCTTCTTCGCTTTACAAACAACACGGCACCTGTATAGCTCACTTAGACTTTTTTGTCTCTCACCAACGATTTTTTCCTCCCACGTTCACCACTTTCTCAAGCACATTTCTGCTCTTCACAGTCAACCCACCATACCAACACATATAAATGAGAAAGTTAGAAACAGATTCCAAGAAGCATGAATAAAATGTCCGAGAATGTCAGTATTCACATGAAATGATCGCAGCTTGCGAAGACAATATAATCTGGTTTGACATTTTTTTGTGGACATACTCAACATGGGATTTAAAATTCAGCTTATTATCTATAAAAGTTCCTAAATATTTGTATGATTCAACACGTTCTACTTCAGCACCTTTGATAAAAAAAAGGGGTGGTACAGCTTTTGGATTCTTTCTAAAATCAATCAACATTTCTTTCGTTTTTGTTACATTCAGATCAAGATAGTCATGATCGCACCAGTCAACAAATCTTTGAACCTCCTTGAAGTAAACAGAATCAGAGTTGGAAAGATCCACAAGTGCTGAGTCATCTGAATATTTAATGTACAAAGTTGAATCACTTCCTGAACAATCATTTGTGTACAGAGTAAAAAGCACTGGTGATAAAACAGTACCCTGGGATGCGCCAGTTGAAGTGACTCTGGAAGACGAAACAACACTTTGATATCGAACAGACTGTGTCCTCTGTGTAAGAAAATCAATTATCCAAAGAATGAGCTTGTTACCCACATTTATGTTAATGAGTTTCTTTGCCATCAGATGTGGTTGTATGGTGTTGAATGCTGATGAGAAATCAATAAAGAGAATGCGTACAAAGGAGGCAGGTTTTTCGAGGTGTGAAAAAGCATGATGGAGAAGTGTGAGTGTGGCATCATCTGTTGATCTGTTCTGTTGGTATGCGAACTGAAACGGGTCTTGGTACTGTGTAGTATCTTTTAAAACATAACCGAGGACAATTCTTTCAAGACATTTCATTGCAACAGATGTGTCAATAGTGGATGCAAACTCCTTTCACGGGAAAAAAAATAGCTCTCATACTGAAATCTGGATCTGCTTTACATCCGAATCCGCACCACAGAATTCCACGAGGTTGTCCTCTGGCCATTGTGACGGACCGTTTCCCGTCCGGTCACAAATTTTCATGCAACCGTGCTGACCGGAAGGTGGTCCTCCGGAAGCCGGTTGAAAAGTTTACCTGACTGCTACTCACCTGCGCACCGTTAAAGCCGGGTGAGCTGAACCGGTTAGGCAGTCTCTGCAGTGATTCCGGCTACGCAGCATTCCAGAAGGCCGAAGAAGGACCCAGCTGTTTTTTTTGTGGCAGTCAGGTATTTATCATTCAATATTTATTTGTTAGCAAACTGAAACCGTATTCTCGTTTAGGAGCGACTGACTGAAACTTCCTCAGCGCACTTGTGAAGGTTTGCTTTAGAAAAGAAAAATATTTGCTGTGTTCTGTTGTCCTATGACTGGATAGGGTAAAAAAAACGAAATGCTGTCGGAAAAACATAGATGAAGTGAGTGTTAAAGGAAGTGATTTTCAGGGGGAAAAAATTGTTATTCTGTGACTTAATAAGTTGTGAACTTCATGATGGAAAAAAAACGTGATGTGGTTTTTGCGAGAAGAGGGAGAGTTTTGTTTTGATGCTATGGATAATAAGCTCCCAGAGTGAGCGACAGAGACTTGATATATGTATGTTTGGTTTTGACGTGGATGAGTATTTACTTCACTCTAATAATATGATATTGAATAGTTGTGTGTTGGTAAACAAGTGTGTGTGAAAATTTCCTTTACATGTATTGAAGTAGTTGAATCTTTTTGGAAAAAATTCCTTTTAAAATCTGGTGATTGTATGAATTGAAATGAAACATTCTTGTTATTATACAAGAAAAAGAAATGAATATTTGTGACACGGCGAAAGACATTTATAGTTTGATGAAAAAGTAATCATTAAGTGTGTGTAATGAATTGTATTCAGGTTTATTGAAGAGGGTCTAAGTGGGAATCTTTCCCCAGTTTGGAAAACTAGACTCTGAAAGGTTTATATTGAAGTCCTTTGCTGTGTAGTGCTATGATTCCAGAAAAGGAAATGAATGAAGTGTTATTATTCCGGAAAAAAAAGGAATATTGCAGTATCTGATGTTTGTCTCAAGTTCTAGTAGTGGAATATGATGTGGCTAATGAATATGAATATAGTCGTGATTGCAATGAGTAGTAGCCATGATAATCAAGGTAGTTAATCAGTTTCCCCCAGGTAGATGTGTTCCTGGACTGAGGGGGACTGGCTGCCACTGTTTGAGGGTCAGGGGTTCGTAGATGTGTCTACTCCCTTCTTCTCCACACGTGTGTGACGGTGTGGAGGAGGTCGGCCTGAGTGCCGACAATCTACCCTACCTGCCACTGCGCCCGGGACCGAGTACTCGCTGAGCCCAGTTGGGCTGGAGACGCCGCTGCTGCCAAACCAGAGCGCCGCTCCCAAGTTTTTGAACCAGCGACCTGTTGGCGAGGCCGTCGCTGCGTTCTGTGCTTGTGTGTGTGTGTGTGAGCCACAGCTCCTGTGTGACACTGTCACCCTGTCGCCGGCAGAGACGCCGTGATTGCTAGTTTTTTTTTTTTCTTTGAGCCACAGCTCTGACGTTCTGCAAGTTCCGTGTCAGACTTGACGCTGTAGACGTTGTCGTCTTCATCTTCGTCGTCTCGTCGTCTTCGTCATCTTCGTCGTTCCGTCGTCGTCGCCGCCTTCATCGTCGTTGGAACCAGCAGCAACAATAGCGAATTACTTATAGATATATTTTGTGTCGTGCGCCCTGTTTGGCGTATTTGAAATATAGTATATACATATAGTTTGTGTGTACGCCTTGTGGTTGGCGTGCGTGCCGACTATTTATGATTTTGCATTTATTATATATATATTTGTCTGATGGCTCAGGCAGCATAAAACACATAAAAAAAAAATGTTGTTCTGTTGCCTGGCTGTCAATGTTCGGGTGAGTGGGTGTGTGTATGTGATTTGGAAAAGTCGTGCATGCATCCATAATTTCTGTGTGTGAGTCAGACAATCAGATACCCGCAGACACCACTCATTCTATCCGTAACACCATACTCACTGAGGTCTCTGAAGTTTACTCAAATCTGCCTCCGATCCAGTGGATCGGGAGACAAAATTAGAATAGGTGGTCCCGCCCAGAAATGAAAGAGTGAAGCGTCTGTACGCTATCAGCGGAAATCTGCTATTGCTGGTGGGTTCATTACTTACATACCCCTGATACGGCTTTGAAACGGGTTTGGCAGTTTGTGTGTGATCTTACAGACAGAGCAGACAACCCAGTAGCCAATCACCCAACCAATCAGACAATCAGACAAATACACAGGTGAAAACGCAGCCTCCTTGACGACAAAACAGTCAAACAAATAGATTTGAATTCGTGTGCGGGGCAAATGTGTAGATGAGCTGGAATTCCGTTCACCCTCCTGTCCTTCACAGGCCGTGGGTCGAGAATTGACACTGAATTTGTTGACATGCATTTTAAGACCAAACCGCATTGATATTGTGTCGTATTTAGACCTTAGCCAACGATACAGGATGTGGCTGTATTAATGGTAGGATGAAAAACGATCAATGGCTACAAGGAACAGGTTTCTCAAAGAGATCTTGGGACCTACTTCTTTTGATCCGGCTCTGTACGGTAGGTCTGACCCAGGAGTACAGAGCCAATATCCACCCAAGTCAGTTAGAATCCCGTTTGACGTGCCTGTTACGTAAAGGGGACAGTTCAGTATAGGCACGAAAGTGGATCAATTGACTGAACAACACACACACACACACACACACACACACACACACACACACACACACACTTCATTACATATTTGGCAAGTGTTAGCTTTCTATGTTCGTCTAATGGTAAAACATTACTTTCCTTATAAGTTCGGTAAGTAGAAGCATGGAACGGAAGACCAATACATAATTTATAGGCTTTGCTATCTGTGCTTTGCAGCTTTTGTAACAGGTGATTAGGGGCACTGAATAAAGCCTCTTGTGCATAGCATAATTTGATCGGATCAGTGATGTGACTAAATGTTTTAAGTGTTTATATCCTGACACCAGCTTTGTTTACTGGTAATTAAAAAAAAGTTTAGTGTTTTCTAGCTTTTGTTCAGAAGGTACTGAATATGAACTTTCCTCTTTAATGTAGATATTAAATATACCCCTAAAAATTTAACTAGAGGTTTGTAGTCGAGTGTGAGTGCATCCATTTCAAAAGAGGGCAAATCGTTTGTATCGCGGCGCCATTTTTTAGATAACATCATATATGTTTTCTCACAAGAAAATATTAGACCATTCGTAAACATGTATCTACCAAGACTGTCTAATTCATTTTGGTAAAGTCTTTTTTTTTTTAGTAATTAAGTGTTCTTTTAGGACAATGTTTTTTTCCTTATTGAAGTATTCATCTATAAGTACAGATCGTCAGCATACTGCACAGCTGTGATAATTTTTGCTTACATGTTTTGGAAGATCACAGAGTAAAATTTTAAATAATATTGGAGCTATCACATAGTCTTATAGAATTCCCATTTGTAATGATTTAAATTCAGGGTACGTATTTTCGACTTTAACCTGTAGCTTTCTGTCTTGAATAAATTCCTTGAAATAGCAATAAAGATTGCGAGATAGACCTATGTTTCTTAATTTCAATAACAATCTGGCATGCCAGACACTATCGAAAGCTCTTTTAAAAAAAATGTAGCCAAAATGCTTTTTCGTTTTGCATATTGGTTTTTTTAATGTGTGTGGTTATTTTAACTATGTGATCGATGACTGATCTTCTGTTTCGAAAACCAGCTTGATTGTATGGTACTACGTCATATTTATCACAATATTATATCTATCTATTCAGAACTATTTTCTCCACAAGTTGAGAGGTTGAAGCTATTGGTCGATAACTACTTACAATTGTTGCAGAATTACCTTGTTCAATGTTCACAGGTGTAAGCGAAAATGAGAGATTGCTATAAAACCTAAAACTCATTATCCAAAAAGAGCTCAAATTATTTCATCATATTCTACTATTGGTTCTTGTACAGAAAATCTTTTGAAAGAGTCAACAGTCGGTTCTGAGACATTAGCGAAGGTGACCTTGATTTCTCTTCCAGCTTGAGAAGGAAACGGGGCACATTTTGATCTTGATCACACTGATGTAAGCAAAACTGACCAACCAAATATTTTATCTTATTCTGTAAAGATGCATATACAAGAGAAATATCCTCAACATCTTAAAGTTTACACAGATGGTTCAGTACTGTCTAATAATCAGTCAGGTTCTGCTTTTGTTATACCATCACAAAAGGTTGAAAAGATATATTCTATCGGAAAAGGCAGATCAATATTTGTACGCCGAAATGATAGCTATTATTATGGCATTGTCACATTTAACTGACTTGTCACAATCAATACTTAAAGTAGTTATTTGTGTGGATTCAGTGTCTGTTCTGCAAACCATAAAATTTCCAAATACCGTTTCGAACAACTTTCTTGTAAATGAAATATGTCATCTTATTCATGTTTGATATGTAAAGGAACTGATGTCACCTTCTGTTGGATTTCATCGCATTGTGGTATTTGGGGTAATGAGCTAGCTGATATATGTGCAAAGAGAGGAGGAGCCAGACATGAAAAGTGCGCCACGGCATTTGAATATTTCCTTTTCTTTGCCTGAAGTCAATCAATTATTAAAGCAAACCATCTGGTGCCGATTCAGAAAACGCTACAAAAATACGTTGCTTGGTGTGGCTGATAAAAACACTCATTTAATTAATTATAAACATGTTAGCAGCATTCCTCATTTACAAGTGAAAAATACGTACCAATACATAAATTTCATTTCAATGTTGTATAAATTAAAACTTGATGCCTTAAAAACTAAATACACAAACGAAGCAAAATGTATTTGTGGAGAACGAAGAATAACCAGCAAGCATCTGTTTTTGTTTGACTGTTTACCTCTACCATTATCAGGCATGTTTTTGTGTGATGTCTTTTCAGATTTATAGCTTGCCTTCAATGTTGTTTTCTCTTTAATTTGTTGTCCAGTTAAGCATTTAAGATTATTTGCAGGTACGTTGTAGGGATGCTTAGTATATGCACTCAGATAACCACATTATGCATACACGTACATAGTCACAGACATTTATGCATCTCTCTCTCTCTCTCTCTCTCTCTCTCTCTCTCTCTCTCTCTCTCTCTCTCTCTCTCTCTCTCTCTTCGTCTAAACACGCTCACATATGTGAAAAGACGTTAAACTGAACTATTACCACCACCACTACTACTACTACTGCTGCTGCTACTACTACTACTACTACTACTACACACGAAACAAACTGCGAAAGATAAATGGAGTATGAGAGAGAGAGAGAGAGAGAGGATAGAGAGAGAGAGAGAGAGAGGCAGGCGACAGGCAGACAGATAGACAGACAGACAGACAGACAGACAGACGGTAGACGGAGGACGACAAGGTAATGTACAAAGGATAACATGGTAATACAGAGAGGACGATAAGGTAATGTACAAAAACACAACATGGTAATACAGAGAGGACGATAAGGTAATGTACAAAGGGTAACATGGTAATACAGAAAGGACGATAAGGTAATGTACAAACGCAACATGGTAATACAGAGAGGACGATAAGGTAATGTACAAACGGCAACATGGTAATACAGAGAAAACGATAAGGTAATGTAAAAACGCAACATGGTAATACAGAAGGGACGATAAGGTGATGTACAAACGGGAACATGGTAATACAGAGAGGACGATAAGATAATGTACAAACGGCAACATGGTAATACAGAGAGGACGATAAGGTAATGTACAAACGCAACATGGTAATACAGAGAGAACGATAAGTAATGTACAAAGGGTAACATGGTAATACGGAAAGGACGATAAGGTAATGTACAAACTCAACATGGTAATACAGAAAGGACGATAAGGTAATGTACAAAGGGTAACGTGCACAGAGGACCATAACGGAAGGCAGCGCGGAATATACAGATAAAAATATCGTGATGTGCAAACAGCGATGTGGTACACACAGAGAAAACGTTAACATCTTGCACAAACGGCGACGGGATGATACAGAGAGAGAACGATTATGTCATATACAAATAGTCACTTAGTTATACAAAGAGGACGATGACGTCATGCACAAACGGCGACGGGATAATACAGAGAGGACGATAATGTCATGTACAAGAGGCGTCGTGGTAACACAGAGAGGACAATAACGTAATATACAAGGGGTGACGTCGTAACACAGAGAGGACAATAACGTAATATACAAGGGGCGACGTGGTAACACAGATAGGACAATAACGTAATATACAAGGGGCGACGTGGTAACACAGAGAGGACAATACGTATATCCAGGGGCGACGTGGTAACACAGAGAGAGGACAATAACGTAATATACAGGGGTGACGTCGTCACACAGAGAGGACAATAACGTAATATACAAGGGGCGACGTCGTCACACAGAGAGGACAAATAACGTAATATACAAGGGGCGACGTCGTAACACAGAGAGGACAATAACGTAATATACAAGGGGCGACGTCGTAACACAGAGAGAGGACAATAACGTAATATACAAGGGGCGACGTCGTAACACAGAGAGGACGATAACGTAATATACAAGGGGCGACGTCGTAACACAGAGAGGACAATAACGTAATATACAAGGGGCGACGTCGTAACACAGAGAGGACAATAACGTAATATACAAGGGGTGACGTCGTCACACAGAGAGTACAATAACGTAATATACAAGGGGCGACGTGGTAACACAGAGAGGACAATAACGTAATATACAAGGGGCGACGTGGTAACACAGAGAGGACAATATAGTAATAATCCAGGGGCGACATGGTAACACAGAGAGGACAATAACGTAATATACAAAGGGGTGACGTCGTCACACAGAGAGGACAATAACGTAATATACAAAGGGCGACGTCGTCACACAGAGAGGACAATAACGTAATATACAAGGGGCGACGTCGTCACACAGAGAGGACAATAACGTAATATACAAGGGGCGACGTCGTAACACAGAGAGGACAATAACGTAATATACAAGGGGCGACGTCGTAACACAGAGAGGACGATGACGTAATGTACAAGGGGCGACGTCGTAACACAGAGAGGACAATAACGTAATATACAAGGGGCGACGTCGTAACACAGAGAGGACAATAACGTAATATACAAGGGGTGACGTCGTCACACAGAGAGGACAATAACGTAATATACAAAGGGCGACGTCGTCACACAGAGAGGACAATAACGTAATATACAAGGGGCGACGTCGTAACACAGAGAGGACAATAACGTAATATACAAGGGGCGACGTCGTAACACAGAGAGGACAATAACGTAATATACAAGGGGCGACGTCGTAACACAGAGAGGACGATGACGTAATGTACAAGGGGCGACGTCGTAACAGAGAGGACGATGACGTAATGCACAAGCGTCAAAATGGTATTACAGCGAAGACTGCAATGTAATGTACAAAAGGCGACGTGTTACTACATACAGGATAACGTTATATGCAAGCGGCAAAGTGGTAATACAGAGAGGACAATAACGTAATACACAAACGCCAACGTGGTAATACAAGGGAGGACAATAACGTAACATACAAACGCCGACGCTGTAATACAGAGAGGACAATAACATAATATACAAACGCCGACGTTGTAAGACAGAGAGAACAATAACGTATATACAAACGCCGACGTGTTTATACAGGAGGACAATAACGTAATATACAAATGCCGACTTGTTTATACAGGGAGGACAATAACGTAATATACAAACGCCGACGTGGGTAATACAGGGAGGACAATAACGTAATATACAAACGCCGACGCGGTAATACAGGGAGGACAATAACGTAATATACAAACGCCGACGTGTTTTTACAGGGAGGACACTAATGTAATATATACAAACGCCGATGTGGTAATAGGGAGGACAATAACGTAATATACAAACGCCGACGTGTTTATACAAGGAGGCTAATAACGAAATATACAAACGCCGACGCGGTAATACAGGGAGGACAATAATGTAATATACAAACGCCGACGTTGTAATACAGGGAGTACAATAACGTAATATATAAACGCCGACATTGTAATACAGAGATGACAATAACGTAGTATGCAAACGCCGACGTGGTAATACAGGAAGGACATAACGTAATATATTAACGCCGACGTTGTAATACAGAGATGACAATAACGTAATATACAAACGTAGACGTTGTAATACAGAGATGACAATAACGTAATATACAAACGCCGACGCGGTAATACAGGGAGGACAATAACGTAATATACAAACGCCGACATGGTAATACAGGAAGGACAATAACATAATATACAAACGCCGACGTGTTTATACAGGGAGGACAATAACGTAATATACAAACGCCGACGTGGTAATACGGGGAGGCAACAACGTAATATACAAACGCCGACGTGGTAATATAGGTAGGACAACAACGTAATGTACAAACGCCGACATGGTAATACAGGGAGGACAAGAACGTAATATACAAACGCCGACGTGGTAATACTGGTTGGAAACAACGTAATATACAAACGCCGACGTGGTAATACTGGATGGACAACAACGTAATATACAAACGCTGATGTGTTATTACAGGGAGGACTACAACGTAATAAATAAACAAAAAGCCAACGTCATAAGACTGACAGGACAATTCAGATCTTAAATAAATGTCAGCGAACCGCCCAGAGAAACGTGGACAAACGAGTCACAAGACAACGCGTTTCGACCTCCTAGGTCTTCATCAGGTGAAACAAAAACGAAAAAAAAATAACGAAAATGCACTTAGCTTTGATCGCTTCAGATTGCTTCTGAGTTCAGCGTTATTGTTTTCGTTTTTGTTTCACCTGATGAAGACCTAAGCGGTTGAAACGCGTTGTGTTTTGTCTTGTGACTCGTTTGTCCACGTTTCTCTGGGCGGTTCGCTGACATTTATTTAAGATTTGTTTCGTTTTCCGCCTGCAGTCGTTTCACTTTGCAACTAGGACAATTCTGGTTGGTACAAACAGCAATGTGGTAACACAGAGAGGACTATACGGTAATCGAAATAAGGTAATGTACCGATGCAGATATGGTGATTTTAACTGTGTTCTTGACAATGAGCTAGACATCATATCAGGTCATGCCCATGCTGATCCAGAAGTTAGAGCATTTACCACACTGTAGCTACTCTACAACTTACAGACATGTGGAGAGCATTTCATAAAAGCGAAAAAGACTTCACTTGGTCTCGAGCAAACCCATGTATTGCCCGTCGCTTAGATTACTGTTTTTTTTATCCGAGGGAATGCTACAGTTCAGTGTTTTGTGTGAACACTCCAATTTTCCTCACTCGGACCACAAAGCAATATTATTAGAACTCAACAGCAGCGACTTTAATCGTGGACCTAGCTATTGGAAATTAATAAATAGTTTCTTAAAGGACCCAGTATTTGTTCAGAAGATGAATGATTTGTTAGACAGAGAAATTAATAGCCTTCCAGACTCAAAATTCATATATGCATACATGGGAATTATGTGAAATCAAAATTAGAGATTTTTGTAGTGAGTATGGGAAAATCCTAGCCAATCAAAGAAAAAATGAGGAAAAGAAATTAGAGTTTGAAATCTTGGAAGTTGAAAAACGAATGATTCATAACGTCACGAGTAAAGACAACCAAGAACAATATTCGATATTAAAACAAAAGTTAGAATTACTACAAGCACACAAAGCAAAAGGTGCGCAGGTAAGAGCACGAATTAAGTGGATTGAAGAGGGTGAACGTAACACTAAATATTTCTGCAGTTTAGAAAAAAAGCAAGAGGAAAGAAGAAAGAAGAAAGTCATCACAAGGTTGTGTAAAGACACAGGGGAAGTAATTACAGATCAGCGACAAAATTTTAGAAGAACAGGTAACATTCTATAAAAAATTGTATAGTCAGCCGGTAGAAGTACACAACGTTAGTGAATCTGTTGATGTATTCCTAGAAAATGAAACCATTCCTTGCTTGGATGAAAATGACGTTGCCAGTTGTGAGGGTATGATCACTATTGATGAAACAAACAAACGCCTTAAAAAAAGATGAAAAATGGGTCTGCGCCAGGAAGCGATGGAGTAACTATTGAGTTTTTCAAATTTTTCTGGAATAAAATAAAAGTTTTCTTAACAAACTCGTTTGTAGAATCTTTTGATAAAGGAAAATAGCATATACCAAAAGCAAGGCATAATAACATTGTTACACAAAGGGAAAGAACTTGAAAGAGACAAACTGACTAATTGGAGACCTATAACTCTTACAAACACTGACTACAAGATACTGGCAAAAGTATTGGCAGAAAGACTTGGAAGAGTCATCCACAAATTAGTTAAAAACGACCAAGTAGGATATATCAAAGGCAGAAACATTGCTACAATTATACGATCAATAGATGATGCAATCAATTACCTTAAACAAACAAAATAAAACGGGGGGGTACTTACTGGCAGTTGATTTTTCAAAAGCCTTTGATTCAGTGTCAAAAGATTTTTTGTTGCATGCTTTTAAAGTTTTTGGTTTCGGAACTGAATTTAGAAAGTGGGTTGCCATACTGACAAAGAACCCTGCTAGTTCAATAAATCATGGGGGATGGATATCTGAAACGTTTAATCTTTCTTGTGGAATTAGACAAGGATGCCCTTTTTCTCCATTAGCCTTTGTTCTGGCAGTGGAGTTGTTAGCGATTAAAGTCAGAAATAGCTCCATATCTGGCATCAGTGTCCCAACCACTGTGCCAGATACTAATCCTTTAAAAATCAAACAAATGGCGGATGATACAACCTTATTTCTTAGAGATAAAAGAGACATGGTCATAGCTTTAGAAATCTTTACAACATTCCAAAGTTTCTCAGGTTTAAAATTAAATATACAGAAAACGAAAGTCCTACCCATGGGAAAGCAGATAGGAGAACCAGAACTTCCTTTCACCACAGGTTGATAAAATAAAGATATTGGGCATTTATTTCCAACGTGATAGGATGGCTAGGAATATCGAGAGATAATTGGTGTAATAGGATGTATCAAATGAATAAACTGATCAGAGAATGGAGTAAACGGGATATCAGTATACAGGGTAAGATTGTTGTAATAAAAACTTTTTTACTTAGTCAGTTTCTTTATGTCATGCAATCTATAGGACTCCCAGACTATGTATAAAAAACAAATTAACTTAACCCTTTACAGATTCCTGTGGAAGAAAAGATTTAACAATAGAAAAGCTTTCGAAAAAGTCAAAAGAAAAGTAATGGAAGCAAGCGTGGGGGAGGAGGGACTTAATATGATTAATCTGAGTAACTTTCAAAACTGTTTGTACTTACAATGGGCGGGCAAACTCTTTAAAGCCACTGAACAAGAAAACTGGGCATTAATACCTAGATGGCATTTACAACACCTCGCAAAGACAGATACTTTTTGTATAAACTGCAGAGCTAAAGACCTAAAAGAGTTAAGTTTAGTTGGTAATGAATTCTGGAAAGATGTGTTAGCAGTTTATTATTTAAACCACAAAATACTAATAGAACTTAACGATATTGACAAAAAAAACAATTTCCACAGTCACAGCTTTTTAACAATAATTTAATTCGTTATAAAAATCACGTATTATATTTCAAAAACTGGGTAAAGAATGACGTTGAGAAAATTAAGGATATAATTCATAAAAGAGAAAATAGATTACTATCTTTAGAAGAAATGCAGGAAAGGGTTGGCCAGAACAGAGCCCTTACATTGTTTCAGTACAATGCTGTGATCAACTCCATACCAGCTCAGTGGATCCAGTGGATCCAGTCAGGTGAAGCAGGATCTGGGACACTCCCCTGTTTTGCCAGTATGCTAAATGCAAAGCCCAAACAAATAATGAAACTAGTTATGGAACATAAGGAAATTCAAACACCTACTGCGAATGCCTTCTGGAACAGAAAGTTTGGTGTTGACTTAGACAAATCCGCATGGTGTCGAGCCACAGACGTTACAAAAGAGGTAAGACTTAGAGTTCTCCACTGGAAAATACTACACAATATATATCCCACTAATATCATGCTTAGTAAAATGAAAGTAAAAGCTCAAACAAATGCTCGTACTGTCCTAACACAACTGATTTCATTGAACACTTTTTCTGCGAGTGTCCGATCGTCTACAATTTTTGGAGATTTATTGAGCAAAAAATTTACTTAGAAACACATGCTCATATTAAATTATCAAACACAGATATATTATTTGGCATCAGTAAATCGATTGTTTCGAAGACAAATTATCAATGTATCAATTTTATCATATTATTGTGTAAAATGTGTATTAGTATTTTCAAAAAGACGAACACGGATATCCCTCTACAACTCATTTTTGAGAAAGAGTATAATGTCCGAAGGGGTGTAAAAAGAAAACTGCCCTAGGTGGGCAAGAGAGTGTAAGTCTCATTGTGCTAGGGTGGGGGGGGGGGGGGGGGGGGGGGGGGGGAGGGAGGAGAGAAAGATAACTATTACATTGTTCAGGCGTTTATATATGAAAAGGGGGGGGGGGGGGGGGGGGGGCAAGAGGGGGGGGGAGGGAGAGGATTCCTGCAGGAGAGTTGCAGGAGTAGAGGAGAGAGGGAAGGTCAGGTTATCTAGGGGGGGGAGTGGGACACTCGATGGGGGGGGGGGGGAGTGAAGTGAAGGAATACTAATATGCCTGTCGTCTCACTTCTTGGATTTCCTCTTGTCTTCCTTGCGGACCTTTCGTTTTCGCCGTAAGGTTGGCTTCATCGGGGAACAGCCAATTGGTGAAACGACATGCAACAGACTTCTAAATTTCATCTCTGTGATGCCGTTTCTGCCTACCTATCTTTCTGTTCTTTGTCTGTCTGACGGTCTGTCCGTCGATTACTCAATCTCTCTCTCCCTCTCTCCCTCCCTCTCTCTCTCTCTCTCTCTCTCTCTTTTTTTTTTTTTTTTTTTTTTTTTTAAGGGGGTCGTGGTGTGTGGCGTGAGTAGAGCTCAAGCGTTTCGGCAGAGAGATTGAGAGGAAGGACGGAAAATTTGGACCTACGATATCCTTTCAGGTGTGCTCACATACGGGATTGGGGGGGGGGGGGGGGGGGGGTGGGGGGGGGAGGGATGTTTGGAGGGGGGGGGGGGGAGACGGGGGGGGGGGACGGAAAGAAAAGGGAAGGCAACAACAACAGCAAAACTCCTAAGTTTTTGTCGTCGTGCGTATGGCTTCCCCTCGTCTTCCTTGTGGAACCTTTCTTCTCGCCATAAGGCCGGCCGTATCGGAGTGTAGCCAATTGGTAAGACGATTTGGAACAAATTTTGCATTCATTTCTACGATGCCGCCTCTGTCTGTCTGTCTGTCTCCTCCCTCCCTCCCCTCTCTCCTCTCTCTCTCTCTCTCTCTCTCTCTTGGAAAAAGTGAAAGAAGAGAAAATAATTAAGTCTATTGTTTAACTTATGTTTCCTTTGTATAAGCAGCACATTATCAGAGCGAGAGTGTCAGTACACCACACATTAGAACATAAAAACAAACCCAGACACTTTGTATCAAACGTAAAAAACACTAAAATCAGAAAAAAAAAAAATGTCCATTTGTAAAAAAAACATACAGACTATGCATGGAGTGAAAGAGACTGGTTGGAGGAAAAAAAAAAAAGCTAGTAGTAGGAAATTTTTTGTTTTTTTTTTTTTTCCGATTTTTGTTTTTTTGGCAGATGAAGAGGACAGTGTGAAGCACCAAAAAATGAAGAGGTGGATTTTGGCATTAGGGAAAAAAAATGATTATCATTAGTGGATTGATATCTGCATAGCTTGTTTATGCTTGATGTGACATTTGTTTAGCAAACAACGCATGTGTAAAGTGGATAATGATTCCTCGGGTCTCTATAAGGGACCAGGATAAGACCAGAAAGTGCAAGGAGCTTCTGGACATGATTCCTTGAAAGTGACTCCTATTTTGATTAGCAATGCAATGCTATCCCATAATTTTCCAACGTTCGGCAATATCCGTGATTCGTGATTTGTTGTCTTGCTCAGATTTCCTTGAACTTCCAATTTTATGATATCAAAATGGAGAGAAAGGGATAATAGAGAGAGTGCTGTGATGAAATTGAAAGTGTTTAAGAAGGACATGTGCTTGCAGTGGGACCGTTGCGATGGTGAGTGAATATTGATCTAGAAAACGTTTACTGAATTAAAACACTTTGCGAATGTTACCAGTGTTGAAACTTTTCTTTGTTCAGATCGATCCACGGGAGGTGATAATCAAAACTTTTACCCACCTATCATCCCGCGGCGTCCAGCTCACTGAACAAAGTTGACGTGGATGTACAGAGACGTTGATGCGATAATGCATAGAGAGGAATGATAATATGGTGATTATGACGAGGTGATAGAAAAAGCTGACCTGACAATACAGAGATGGTAATGTGGCAATACTATTGGAGAGATGTAGTAATACACGGAAATTTGGTAATACAGAGCACTTATCGGTCTACAGGGAATGATGTGGTGATACGCATAGCGCAATGTAGAAAAGATGTGGAGATGCACTAGGGCTATGTGACAATGCAACCAGGGTGGTCTATTTCTGGAAGAAAAATTTCAGATCTAGAATTGAACAGCTTATAATATTTGTATTCTGGCTTGAATCTAGCATGGCGATTAAAGCGAGACACAACAGTCATGCTACAAGACCATCAAATGAAAGGAACGAACGGATAACGGTCATGGAAGCTATGCTTTTCGACCCTGATAGAACTTCTGCAGGAGAGAAAAACAAACGCGAAAGTTCTTCTCATCTACGTAAAAAAAATGAAGTAGAATTCAGTATCTGTTCTTCCCAACCCCATCCCGAAATGCTCTCATTTGGTTTGTCAGTTTCACCGGTGTGGATGGCAGATACCATTCGTTGTTGAACTTTTTGTTTTTTCGTTCTTTATTGGTTCCATTCGTTTGTTAAACAAATGTCAGCGAACCGCCCAGAGAAACGTGGACAAACGAGTCACAAGACAAAACACAATGCGTTTCGACCTCCTAGGTCTTCCTCAGGTGAAACAAAAACGAAAAAATAAAATAACGAAAATACACTTAGCTTTGATCGCTTCGGATCGCTTCTGCGTTCAGCGCAAGGAAGAAGGCGTTGAATGAGCATTTCAGGATGGGGTAGGGAAGAACAGATACTGAATTCTACTTCGCTTTTTTACGTAGATGAGAAGTACTTTGACGTTTTGTTTTTCTCTCCTGCAGAAGTTCTATCAGGGTCGAGAAGCATAGCTTTCGTGACCGTTATCTGTTCGTTCTTTCATTCAACGCCTTCTTCTTTGAATATATTACGTCATTTGATATCTGCTGCCTGAGCGAAACTTTTACGTTAGAATCATTTGATTTTGAAATACATTTCTCAGATTTTTTATATACCCATTGCCCAGCTGTGAAATTTACCAAAATGGGCAGACCTTCGGAGGGGGGAGTGGGGGGGGGGGGGGGGGGGGTTATGTTAATTAAAAAAGAAATGTCTGACTATGTTCAGTTAATAAACACGGGGATAAAAAATGTATTATGTATACATATATCTGAAAACCTGCTAAATTGTGGGAAGGATATTATGTTTTTTTGGGATATATATATATATATATATATATATATATATATATATATATATATATATACACCCAGTTGATAGTCGTTTCTATTTTGACAAGGACTATACATGTACCTTAGAAATACTAGAGCAATATTTACTAACACAAATAGAGCAACGAAATGACTTTACGTATAGGGGAATGGGTCTGAGTGTAAACGATGATGATGACACATCAAACAACGATCAGGATGTGTGTGCACGAAGGTCAATGGACTCGTGTACAAATGGTTTTCGGAAAAAAAATAATAGAGTTTTGTACAACATTTAAATTAACTCCTCTAAATGGACTAAGTGCAGAGAATTTTGACAGTGCATACACGTTTTATTCTGATAGAGGGAATAGTACAATTGATTATTATGTATGTTCATTTGAGTTGATTGGTAATGTAAAAAGCTGTGTTATTCATGAAAGAATTGAATCTCATCATATGCCAATCAATCTGGTAATACAGAGCACATTGCCAGACCCTCAGGAAGACAAAGCTAAGAGAAAATTTGTAAAGAAAATTAGATGGGATCCTGGAAAACAACAAGAATATATGCAGCATATGGAAACAGAGAGTTTTAAAACACTACTAGAACAGATTACAGTGGGGATAGACACTGACATAGATTTAAGTATAGAAAATTTCAATAAACTATTAAAAGAAGGCTGGTAAAAGTATGTATGTAAATATAGACATAGGAGGGGACAACAAAACAACAAATGGATGGTATGACAAAGAATGTGAAGCTAAGAAAAAAGATGCCAGACACGCATTATGTATACTAACACATACCAACAGATTCAAAAACCCAAATTTGTATGAAGCAAGAAAGGAGTTATATGCAAAAACAAAAGAACAATATATAAAGAAAACAACCAGAGAGAAGAAAAAAAACAATACAGTAAAAACAAACATATGAGGCACTCATACAAAACCAAAAAGATAGTAAGATGTTTTGGAACATTATAAAAAGTACTAAAAGAAAAAGATTACACTATCATCAATAAGTATCACACAATGGCAAGAACACTTCGAAAGTGTTTTCAGTCCGCAGTTACCTGAAGTGCATACCAACAATGAAAGGGTGCAACAAAACATTGAAGCTGAGGAAGAGGAAATCCATATTAAAGAATTAGATGAAGAGATAACCAATACTGAATAAGTCTAGCAATAAAGAAATTGAAAAAAAAAAAGGGTAAAGCATCTGGACCAGACGGAATACCACCTGAATTTTTTAAGACCACAGAACAACATATAACCCCATTTCTAATAAAATTATTTAATATTTCAGGATAGTTATTTTCCTATAGAATGGACAAAAGCTGTAATAGTGCCTCTCTTTTAAAAAAAGGTGATAAACAAATTCCAGGAAATTATAGAGGTATTTCCCTATTATGCATCTTAAGTAAAATTTTCACAGCCATAATAAATAGAAGATTATACAACTGGGCAGAGGAAGAGAGAAAAATAAGCAAAGAGCAAGCAGGATTTAGAAAAAACTTCTCTACCATAGACCATATTTACACTTTGGTATCAATGATAAGTAACTGCTTGTATGGTAGAAGAAGAAGCAAATTATATGTAGCATTCATTGACTATCAAAAAGCGTTCGATACTGTCAACAGGGACAAGCTATGGGAAATCCTAAAGAAACATAAAAATATCTACTATAATGTTAAACATGTTAAAAGGAATGTACAGAACAGTTCAGGCATGTGTGAGACATGGGAATGAACTGACAGAATTCTTCAATTGCCCTCAAGGAGTGAAACAAGGGTGCTTATTATCTCCTTTATTTTTTTTCCCTTTTGATAACAGAAGTGGCAGAAAAGGTTACATTGAGAGGAAGACATGGCTACCAATTTCTACCAGGAACTGAGGAAATATTCTTACTACTCTTAGCTGATGATATAGCACTAATATCGATACCCCATCAGGATTACAAAATCAAAATAAAAAATCTCCAAGAGACATCTGATCAAATAGGCTTACAGTGAATCTACAAAAAAAAAAAGTCATGGTATTCAGGAAAGGAGGTTACCTAGGAAGAGCAGAGAAATGGTATTATAAAGGTGAAGAAATAGAAGTTGTAAATAGCTATAAATATTTGGGTTATACATTGACAAACCAAACTCTCGGCAGATATCTCCCTTTCAGAATATGCAGGTAGAGCTAAAGGTAAGGTGATTGAAATAATGAAAACCATGTACAGTCTAGGACATATAGACATGAAAATCTATTTCAAATTATTTGATACCCAAATCAAACCACTTTTACTATATGCAGCTGAGGTATGGGGATTAACTATGTATTCAGCAGTAGAAAATGTACATCTACTTGCATGTAAAAAAAGTATTAGGGGTAGGAAAGAAAAACACCAAATAATCTAGTGTATGGAGAGTTAGGCAGATACCCATTATATATAGATAGTATAATAAAAGCAATTAAATATTGGCTACGTTTAGTAAATATGCCACCTGATAGGATTCCAAAAGAAGCATATGAAAGGGAAAAAAAGTAACTAAAACACAAAACTGGGCGCTAGGAATAAAAGGATGTCTGGATAGGTATGGTTTCTCAGAGGTATGGATAAATGAAGGGGTAAGTAATGAAATGGTTTTATAAAGGTATTTAAACAAAGAATTATAGATTGTTATAAACAAACTTGGCATGAGAAAAATAACAAATAGCGAGAGATTCACAACATACTACACATCAAAACCTTGCATCAAACAAAAGAATACCTACATCAAATTACTATAACTAAATTTAGGAAAGCATTAACAAAAATGAGACTAGGGATAAATGATTTACATATCAATAGGAAATACACTGATAGTTTGGTGATTGCAACCTGCCCCTTTTGTCCTGTAGATGAAACAGAAATGCACTTTTTAACAGCATGTCCAGCTTATAACCAATTAAGAGTGAAATACATAACCAAACATTTTAACAATTTGAACATGATTAGATTAGATAATATACTACAAAATAAAAATACAGAGATCATACGGGATGTAGCTATGTACATCTTTTATGCTCTCAAATCCAGAGAAAAATCAATTATAAGGATTAAGCTCAAGGGCTGGCAATGTGGCCTACAGGTTAAAACTGACTTGTTAAACAACATACAGAAATCAGAAAGGAGGAGGGGATAAATAGAAAGTTTTTTTTTTGTATGATATGGTAAAAATCTAATAAATAACACTTATAAGAAGTAGGGAGGGGATGGAAAGGAACAAAAATGGAACAAAACAGGATTAGATTGCTGTTGAATGTGCTGCAAACTGGATATTGTATATCATATATAAGTTTGATAAGCATTGAGGTGAACAAGAACGAGTGCTGTCCAGTTTTCGTGTTGAGCGTCATAATTAGCACAAACCCTGTGTGTTCTACATATTGTAGCTAAATATATATACTTATGCGACGCGTGCGTGTAAAGAATGGATTTTTTTTAAGAATCTGGGTCAATGGCTAACTTTAGACAGATTAACAAAGGTCAAGGACGATTCGCAGCGCGCTGCTTTTCTTTCGCGAGACGAGCGCACGCCGCGCGACTCGTCTCAAACACACAGATCTAGTTTGGCCTAGTTTTCATGTACAGTTCTACGCTCGCGCGAAGGGACCCTATCCCAAGTAGAAACAAATTTATCACGTAAAGAATGATTTCGTTTATTGTTCGAGGTTGAAACAGCTTTTGAAAGATTTAGTCGTTGTCGATCGATAGTTTAGATAAAATCCTGTCTGTCCTACGTAACCCTACCATGTAATGAAGAAGATGAGCAAGTTCAAGTGGAACGTAACAACAAAACATTACACGAGCAAACGGAAATAGAAAATATACCAACCTGCTTCAAGATGGCAGAGAAATCCAAATCAGATCATCACATAAATTAATCCAGAGAACCACGAACATGCACGAACTCCAAAGTTGTAAATGTATAATAATGAACGAATACTTCAGCTAGGAAAAACGCCATCTTGCAATGGAAATGTAAACGACGCTTGCTTAACTAGGTCTATGATATGGGGGTCACACAGGTCAACAGGGGCGGCATTAAATAAGAGGCACATGCTCAAAAGAAGAATGTACAGAGTAGGTCAAACAGGATTTTATTAAAAAATATACATGCAGTGCATAACACACGATGATGTAATCATGCTGTGAAGAAGGTACTATATTATTAATAGTAGATTGTGTAGACTGGTATGTAGTGTGGAGTAATGTTGGCATGACTTGAATTTATATATATGTTTTGAATTCAGGATTGTGTATAAACTGAAAGTTAAATCTGATAACTAGGGCTACGCAGTGTAACATAAAGAACTGGGACAAATGCTGAGGACAGTAGAAGCACGGTCGAGATATAAAATGAGACGATTTCGATGGAAATGTTTTAATAACAAGAAGATATCCAAGCACATGTTTGAATCTGTATGAATAATAGTTATGTTTAATGTTAGAGGCAAATAAAGGCATAAGGTAGATTCAAAGGAACAGGATATAACACACACACACGCAAGCGCGCGCATGTGTGTGTGTGTGTGTATATGTATGTATATATATAATGTATATGTATATGTATATATATATGTGTATATGTATATGCAATATATATATATATATATATATGTGTGCGTGTGCGTGTGTGTGCGTGTATGTGCGTGTGTGTGTGTGTGTGTGTGTGTGTGTGTGTGTGTGTGTGTGTGTGTGTGTGTGTGTGGTATATATGTCGAAATATTAGTATTAATCGAAATGAACAGATTCTTTGATTAAATCGATAGATGGTTGACACTAAAGTAAACAGAAATTTTATTGGAAATGAAATGAGGCAAGGAACAGTAAACAATAAACAGTAAACAAGTGGGGTAGTCTTTGCTCCCATGAGGAAACCTAACACAAAGTAACTTTTATTCAAGACTGGCACAGCCTTTTAAACTTGAATAAAGTCAGACAAATACAAAGACGACAATCAATCTAATAGGGGGGAAAACAAGCGCAGGCCAACAACTAACTTGTCTTCATAGTAATGACTTGGCAAAAACTTTGAACTTAAGGAGGGGGGGGGGGGGGGGGGGGGGGGGGTGGCAGGAGGTTGAAGATGTAAAAAACTGGGAACATGAAATTAAGAAAATATGAAAACTCTTCACTGGCTGCATAAGGGAACCATCGCAATCCCTTTTAAAGGCAGATATATTTGTATTGCCTGCTCCGAGGCCTTTCGTCCGCTGGGTCGGAAACTCATCAGGGAGACACGGCTGGCTGTATCTGCGCTCCTGGCGTCAAATAGAGACACACCACAGTCCATAATACCGTGGTGTTCTCTCCACCAAGGGTGCAAAAAAGAATCCAATAGCACCCCAGAAGCAGCCAGCGAAGAGTAGTAAAGGAAAACCGAACGAAAGTGTGGGGAGGAACAGCGGACGAAAGGCCTCAGAGCAGGCAATACAAATATATCTGCCTTTAAAAGGGATTGCGATGCTTCCCTTATGCAGCCAGTGAAGAGTTTTCATATTTTTCTTAATTTCATGTTCCAATTTTTTTACATCTTCAACCTCCCCCCCCCCCCCCCCCCCCCCCCCCTTAAGTTCAAAGTTTTGCCAAGTCATTACTATGAAGACAAGTTAGTTGTTGGCCTGCACTTGTTTTCCCCCCACTATTAGATTGTTCGTCTTTGTATTTGTCTGACTTTATTCAAGTTTAAAAGGCGGTGCCAGTCTTGAATAAAAGTTACTTTGTGTTAGGTTTCCTTATCTCAAAGATTGCCCCCTACATTTTTTACTATTTGCATAATATCTGTAGTTTTTAGCAACTTTTTTTCCTCCCCACACTTTCGTTCGGTTCCTTTTACTACTCTTCGCTGGCTGCTTCTGGGGTGCTATTGGATTCTTTTTTGCACCCTTGGTGGTGAGAACACCACGGTATTATGGACTGTGGTGTGTCTCTATTTGACGCCAGGAGCGCAGATACAGCCAGCCGTGTCTCCCTGATGAGTTTCCGACCCAGCGGACGAAAGGCCTCGGAGCAGGCAATACAAATATATCTGCCTCGGAGCAGCAATACAAATATTCTGCCTTTAAAAGGGATTGCGATGCTTCCCTTATGCAGCCAGTGAAGAGTTTTCATATTTCTTAATTTCATGTTCCCAGTTTTGACATCTTCAACCCCCCCACCCCCTTCCGCCCTCCTTAAGTTCAAAGTTTTGCCAAGTCATTACTATGAAGACATTTAGTTGTTGGCCTGCGCTTGTTTTCCCCCACTATTAGATTGTTCGTCTTTGTATTTGTCTGACTTTATTCAAGTTTAAAAGGCTGTGCCAGTCTTGAATAAAAAGTTACTTTGTGTTAGGTTTCCTTATGGGAGCAAAGACTACCCCACTTGTTTACTGGTCAGAAATATTATTGTTATACTTTGTTTTGCTTTTGTAGAGTGGGTTTGTTTTTTGTTTTATAAAATCTGGTTCTCCCTGGGTGCAGGTCCAAAGGCTGGTAGCAATTGCAACACAGA
>JADBJO010005562.1:123450-158766 GCA_016801955.1 Conus betulinus
TAGACATTTCTTCATGCTTGTTATTTGTCATTGTTACTGCAGTTTTCCGAATATATGCGTTTACCTCCCTTAATAATCCAGTGTACGAAATAAAGTCAATGCAAAATCCATATTTGTAATTGAACTCTCTATATGCCAAAAGCGTGCCATCTTCTTTCATTACATGTCCAATTTTGTATATATTTTGTCGAACAGACTTTGATAAAAAAAATTGGTTTTTTGTTTATCTTAATGTTTTCATTATAAAATATATTTTCGGAAGCAATTTCTTCGGAAATGCAAGATAATCCTTTTGCAAATTCTTTATATGCCTCAAATACATCAACCCAAAATTTATTTCTGGATAATTGACCTAGAGGAAGACTACAACCAATTTTTTTCCAGATGACATATTTTTGGACAACTTGCCAAAGTAATGCTTTTCCACTTGTGAGACGATGTTCTTATTTTTCTAATCCATGCAAGTTTTAATGCAAAAATATATTCTTTTATTCTAGGCACACCAAGTCCTCCATTCATTACGTTTTTAACCACAGTTTTTCTATTTATACGATCCCTTTTTCTATTCCAAACAAATCGAAATACTGAGTTTTGAATAGCATTAATTACATCATCGGGAGGATTTGGAAGTAGAATCCAGAGATGAATTAGTTTGGACACAAGATTAAAGACTTTAAAACAGCCACCCTGCCTAGTGGAGTAATCTGTCTCTTTAACCATGCCTTATATAGCATTCTTATTTCAAGAAATCTAGCCTGCGTGTTTATTTCTGAACAATAAGCAAGATCATTGGTAAATAAGATACCCAGAATTTTGAACTGTGGTGGATTCCACTGAATACGTAAATGTTGCATATAGCAAATCGTTGAATTTTTCCTACTGCCAAGCCATATAGCATATAGCACTTTTTTTTTTCTGTGTTTAATATCAAACCTGACTTTCTTCCAAACCTGTCAACTGTTATCAGAGTTTCCTCAAAAGACACTCTGTCACCTTCAAGCATAATTTCTGCATCGTCCGCATATTGTGAAATTTTGTGTTCTGTATTGTTAATTTGGATCCCTTTTATAATTCTATTATCTCTCAACATAATGCAAGGATTTTCCACACACAAAATGAATATGTAGGGTGAAACTGGGTCACCCTGCCTGCACCCACGACCCACAGGAAACCAACCAGATGCCTGTCCATTCACAAGAACAGTTGACTTAATATCATTATAGAAAGTACTTATCCATTTACGAATATCTGGTCCTAAACCGAATGCTACAAGTACTTTATTCATGAATCCCCAGTCAAGGGAATCGAAGGCTTTCTCGAAATCTAAACATAACAGCAAACCAGGTAGTTGGTGTGTTTCCAAGTAGTAATTAAGTCATAGATTAATCTAATGTTATCTCCGATATATCTGTTGACCATAAATCCTGTTTGGTCTTCATTGATCAAACTTGGAAGAACCATTTTCAGTCTATTCGCAACACATGCTGACCCTATCTTATAAACAACATTTAAAAGAGTAATTGGCCTCCAGTTTTTGATGGCATCTCGAGATTTATCCCCTTTAGGAATACACACTATAATTCCTTCCTTTTGTGTGGTGGACAACTCGCCTAGTTTAAAACCTTCATTTAAAGATCGCACAACGAATGTTCCAAGTGATGTCCAAAAAAATTTGAAGAACTCAACGGTAAATCCGTCTGATCCAGGGCTTTTTTTTGTTTTTCATCTGTTTAAGTGCACAGCCAACCTCATCCATAGATACTTTTCCTTCTAATTGTACCTTTTCGTTGTCTGTTAGGACATGAAGGTAAATTAACCATTTCAGAAATTTCGCAATCCTCAACTTCCTTTGGCCGGTACAATTCTTCATAAAATTTCTTCACTTCATGTTGGATCCTTTCGACATCAGATATTTCTAAACCATCATTTAATATTAACTTTGTCATATTTTTTTGTTTAAGAAGTTTCTTTTTTTCAAGCGAGCAAAAATATTGATTGACCTTTTCTCCTTCTGCTATCCAACACACTCGTGATCGAATCAAACCCCCTGCATTTAACTTCCCTAAGTCTGACTAGTTCCTCTTTGTCCTGCTCTAAATCATGTCTTTCTTCATCAGTCAACTGTTCCTTTCTCTCTAACTTTTCAATATTCACTTCTAAACGCTTCTGCTTTTCATTACTTCTGCGTTTCTTTTCAGTTGCAAATGTTATAGTTTTACTTCTTATTTTCATTAAAAAAAAACCCGTCTAGGAACAGTTGATCTGAAATAGTAAACTGATTTTTTGAACGCTCAATAAATGGTAGTTGTTCTCTCGAATAGGGCAGTACTGCGTACTCTTCTATCACAGCTTTAATTTCCTCGTTAATTTTATCAATGTACTGTTTGTCCTTCAACAAAGAACAATTAAATTTCCAGAAGGGGTATCGTTTAGTTTCTCTAGCGAAGGTTAAAGTTAGAGTAATCATTGAATGGTCTGTCCTGTATCCTGCCTTAATATCTGCATCCGTGACGAAGGTAGACACATAATCTGAAACTAGAAAAAAAATCAAGTCTACTTTGCTGCAGAGGGGAGGATCTGTGCCATGTGTATCTTTTCAACTCAGGATTCAACATTCTCCATATATCTGTAAGATCTAGATTAAACATCATGTCGTCAACTTGCTGTTGTGCTTTAACATTGCTATAATGCTTGTAATTAAAATAATCCATTGAAAAATCTTGAATCAGGTTCCAGTCCCCTCCTATTACAACATTCTCAACACCAACATCCTTAATATGATCTTCTAACTCAACAACAAAAAAATCAGGATCATCCTGGTTTGGCCTATACAGGCTAATAATCAACATAATCTTATCCAAAGTGGATACAACAGCAAAAATGTAGTTTCACCTGTATCTTTGTAAATCTTCTTTACACAAAATTCAAATCATTGTTAAAGAGAATCGCAACACCTCTTGAATTTGACATATATGATGCAAAATATGCTTCATAACCCCATTCTGCTCTGATACACACTTCAAGCTTGGGGTCAAAATGGGTATCCTGTAAGAGATACACCAAGAACGCCTTTTCTCTCTAGATAGTGAAAACACACCCCTCCTCTTTTTGTGATCTGCTAGGTCTCGGCAGTTCATTGAACAAAACCTCACAGAGTTACTCATAACTTTATAAGTAGAGGCAGGAATACACAACTGTACGCAAAAACTCCTATACCCTGCAATCGAGATACTATGCAACTGAAATACAGGTAGCTAAATACAAACAAAATAACCGGTCCCCTAAGTGACAACAAAATCTCACCATCTCTCTCACAAAAGTAAAAACAGCGTCTCATTCAACAAAGGATTTCCTCCTGTTGAACATAAAGGCCAAATGTATAAAAGAAAAGCAAATTTGACATAAGACAAAGCAAAAAATAGTAAAGTCAAAGAATCAAGGCTATAATAACAAAACATTGTTAAATTTTGGGGAACGATGCGTTTTATTGCGCCTACAGCATTGAGGATATATTGAGAAACTAATGTGAGTACTTAAAATGTACGGGTGAAAACAACGCGGGGAAGAAGACGGGAGGGACAGGACTGTGGGCCGAGTCATCAAGTCTGCAGCCATCTGTTCACACTTTGCGATATAATAGCGCGTGCCGTAGCGCGTGCAACTAACTTGTACGCGGCTTGCACGAGGAATTTTTCAGCTCGTAAATCTTGTTTAAGAACGACCATAAGCGTGCAAGGTAATAGCAACAGCAAAGCGCAAGGCATACAATTAAATGCTATCGCATAAATTACCACATTTTCGGGGAGGGGGGGGGGGGGGGGGGGGGGGGGGGGGGGGGGGAGAAAAAGAAAGAAAACAAGGGGGGGGGGGGGGGGGGGAGTGCAATGTCGGAGAAAGAGGGAGAGAACGGGGAGGAGAAGGGAAGATGAGGGGGAGAAGGGGGGAGGGGCGGCGCAAGGCAAGCTTGGCCCTCATCTGCTAATGCCAATCTAGTAGTAAACGAACATATTTCAAACGTTGTAAACCGGCATCATCTATCAAGTATTTAAATATCATTTTCATACCTAAATATCTGTCAGAATAAAATCATTATCTGTCCATAAACAGCACACGAATGCATTCATCATTTTAAGAGTGAGCAGGACTTATTCATTTTTATCAATGATACATATGATAACGCATTCAATGGGAATTTTTAACGGTCCATCCATATCTACACGTGACTATGCAAAGCATTGCCAATAATTTTCTGTCACTGAGATGAAAGAGGCCAAGCACACACGCACATACACGAGAAAAAAAAAAAAAAAAAAAAAAAAAACAACCTTTGTCCCCCCCCCCTCCCCCCCCCCACATCTGCCATCCATCCACCTAAACCGAAAATAAAACAGCTGAACCAATTATTCTGTAATACGTACAGCATTATATTCACAGATACATTAATGGCAAACAAATATAAATGAAAAAAAAAAATTGCCAGCAACTATGAGTGCCATTATTGAGACACACACACACACACACACACACACACACACACACACACACACACACACACACACGCACACACACACACCGAGTCAGGCAGAGTGCCGTGTCACCCATTTCACCGGCACACGATGGCATAGTCTTCTTCAAAGGTGGACTGGGATTTCAAGCACGTGCCGGTCCTCGTGTTAAAACGTCATCCGAAGTTTTCAACGACCATCTTGCGCCGAACTGGAGAAGACAAGTGATTGCTCAGTCTTCGTTTTCCTTGTTCTGAATATTGTTTATCTTGCCTCAAGAAGGCCAAAGAGCTCAAAACGCGTTGTGTTTTGTTTTGTAATTTGTTTATCCCCTTTTGTTAGGCGGATTAATTATAGTTTCTCTTAAAAAAAAAAAAAAAAAAAAAAAAAAAAAAACGAAAGACTAGCAGGGATTGGATTGTGCACAGACGTAACTCCTCAGAGAAAATCCATTCAAACCTGACTGTCTCCAGTAGGAATCTTGGAGAAGAGTCTGTCGCCATACCCGCTTAGCCAAACGTGCCCTGGCCCCTTCGTATATGGACATAAAAGGTAATATGTCCTTAGTTCCAATAGTGAGTCACTCTGATCTTAAATTGGAGTGTTACAAGCAGATATTCTCATTGTAAGAACAACGCATTATGGTGAAAACATGTTGAACAGAAGATTCATTCATTCACAAGGCAGCTAGTCAAAGAAGGGACACACAGCTGCTTCTAAAACGATTACCGATTCACAAATCACGACCATACCTTCGTGTAACTGAGCGAAATACCTATGACAAAAACTCTGCTTGTAGTAGAAATCACAACAGTAAGTTGAAATCTCATGTGACTAGATTGATGTAATAATAGGAGCATGACAACTTGATAGTACGTATATTGCAAAGAACATAAATCCTTCGATATGGACCCAGCACGCAGTGTGTTTCATATCTGTGTCAGATGTCGCCCTGTCCATCTGGAGCAAACGTAGCTTGTCATTCAGCCTCGTCCCCTGCGTTTGACAGTGCTGGCTGCAGAGCACTGCCCTTCTTCCACGCCTGTATTTCCGCTATGGTGTTTGGCAACTTCCTGTGACGTGTTTCCGGCAGAAGCCAAATGGAGAGACTGGCCAGGCAGCACAGACATCCCACCAGTACTCCTGGGGCCCAGGGGGTTATTTCACCCTGAACACACACACACACACACACACACACACACACACACACACACACACACACACACACACACACACACACACATACACACACACAGGTATAGTCACCCACACACCGGTATAATGCTCTACCCCGCACAAGGCTATCGTCATTTGCTTTGTCTTGGGTCTGGTGCATTTTAACCTTCACTTTGCAGGCAGCTTTTTTCATTTTACTCTGCCATGGGTCTGGTGCATTTATTGATCACTTCCTTGCAACCAGCTACCGCTGTTTGCTTTGCCATGGGTCTGATGCATTTATTGACCCCTACCTTGCAGTCAGCTACCGCTGTTTGCTTTGCCATTGGTGTGGTGCATTAATTGACCTCTACCTTGTTAATAGCTAGCGTCACTGGCTTTGCTTTTAAGTCTAGTTTGCATTGTTTCAGTCCAGTGCATTTATTATTGGTGTCTACCTTGCAGACATATGCGATCATTTGTTTGACCTTGACTCTGGTGCATTTATTGACCTCTGCCTTCCGGATTGGTATTGTTATTTGTTTCACCTTGGGTCTCATACATTCACTGACCCGTAACTGGCAAAGAGCTGCCATTCTTTGCTTTTAATAGAGCGTGGTGCATTCATGGACATCTACATTCCAGACAGCTCTCGCCATTTACCTTGCCCTTAGTTTGGTTTTCAAATAGGTGTAGGTAAGATAAAAATAGAACTATAGTGCCACCAGGCAACAGAATAAAAAAAAATTACAAAACAAACACTACGCGTTTCGACTTCTTTGGTCTTCTTCAAGCAAGACAAATTAACATTCAAGAAAACAGAAACAAAGGACGAATAGACAGTCACTTATTCTTCAAACTGGAAGCTGCAAAAAGGCCATGCGGATTAAAACGACGATACTCTTAAGGACAATAAAAGAAGAAATTTCTAGCTCTCCTACCGAAAATGATTGTATTATAATCATATAACAATGATGATAATACAAATAATGATGATTATGATGACAACAATAACTATGATAATGACAACGAGGATAATAGTAATTGTAGTAATAGTAAAAACAATACAAGGGGAAGAAAAGGTAGGGGAGGGATTGGATGATAGTTAAAAAAAAAAACAACAGTCATGGCAATAGTAATAATGAAGGTGATGATGATGATGATGATGATGATGATGATGATGATGGCGATAATAATAATGCTGCTGCTGCTAATGATTATGATAATCATCATGATAACAACAATATCAATGATGTTCATTATACTAATAACAATACTACTACTACTACTACTACTGCTGCTGCTGCTGCTGCTGCTGCTGCTTCTACTACAGCTACTACTACTATGATGATAATGCTGATGATAATGATGTTGATGATGATTATGACGATGATAATGATTATCATCATCATCATCATCATCATCATCATCATCGCTATCATATTTGTAATCATTACATTATTATCATTATTACTATTATTACTGTTGTTGTTACTACTACTACTACTACTACTACTACTACTACTACTACTACACTACTGTTGTTGTTGTTGTTGTTCTCTCTCCTCCTCTTCCTCCTCCTCCTCCTCATTATTATTATAATTATAAGAGAGAAGAAAGACGAGAAGGCGAAGCAGGATGAGACAGAGGAAGAGAGGAAGAAGAAAGAGGAGAAAGATTGGACAGATAATGGGAAGATAGTAATTTGAATCTAAGAATCATATGAATGTCATAATAGTAATCACAATCACAATATTCATACGTAACGATAATGATAATACTGTCATAGTAAATGGAAGAAATAGTGTTGATGGAAGGGTGATGTTGTGACTGGTGTGTGGAAATCTGAGCCAGAGAGTTTTCTGTCGTCTATCTGTGTGTGTCGAGAGCTGTTTGAAACTAACATAGTCATAAGCAGCTACAAATGCATTAATTATAGTCAACAGAAATGACCTCTTACCCACACGAGTAGGAAAGGAGCTCCCATGTTGGTAATCTGAATCACCATCGCTGCCATCCCTGTCCCAACAGCTCTGTAACCAGAACGACTGGTTTAACAAACAAATAAAAAAAGAAAATGCCAACAATCGTTCACAGTTTAGAAATGAAATAATTGCGGAACATGGCGTGTACTTTTGATTTGCATGGCTCCTCAGAAAGCCAAGGTTTGAATTGAGAGCGTAACAGTTAAACAGACATTGCCAGAAGTATGAAAAAAATAGTTGGAGATTATTTGTCTTTCATCGTAAAATAATAACAGTGCGAGAAATACTATTTTCCATGACGATAATTGTAAATGTGAAAACATTAAGCCTTAGTAGACTGCCTCGAAAATGAAGCTCTGACGTCAATCAGAGTGCCCAGAACAACCTCTACCTGAAGAACCCACGCCCGTTCTAGTGCCAAGTTTGTTTGTAATCTATCTTGGCAGAAAAAAAATCTGAGAACAGATACAACAGTATTGTAAAAACTCTGCCGGTTCCCGAAGATTCTCTGACTCTTGGAGCCACGCACAGATCCTGTCAATATCAAACTTTCTGATTGTGAAAGAGATGTGTGTTAAAGTTTGTAACCAAAGGAAAAACATAGTATAAAGCACATATAACATGTGCGGGTGCTTGACGTGGTTGTTTTTGCCCAGAAATTCAGTATCGAGTTTCCTCCGTTTCCTCCTGTTGTTTTCATTTGGGGTGTCCTTCATATGCATATGAAGACATGATTGACTGGAATATGAATGTCCATTTTGTATATTCTTTCTGATCCGATTTCGCAGTGATATCTGCAGATTTACTTTCAATGCACACGCTTTAACAAGAGGTCCATTGGAGTACAGCTGGGTACACTATCAGCATGGCCGTCAGTCAGACTCCTACGTAGTCCTAAGATTTGGAGCATATCCACTGAAGGTACAGCTGGACTTGATTGTTTTGTCGCTGATCTCTGCATGAATTGGACCTAGCCAGAGTTCGTAGCACCTATGCAGGAGAATCTGTTTACAGCTTGGAGATTCTGGCCTCGATTGTAATCTCTACTTGTAGAAAAATTTGCCAGGAGCAAGGCTGATACGTAACATGTTGATGAGTGTGGTAAAATAAAAGTTATAACACGCCTCAGGAATTCTGTCCCTGTTGGTCTGCATGATCTTCTCTCCGCCAGCACATTCATCTGCATAGAGAACCTTTCCAATGATTGTCTCCTTTACTATTTTGATAGCAGAGGTCTGTGGTTGACAGACTGCTATCTGTTCTGTACTTTACATGTTACCCTTTACCACTGGCATGGATCAAACTGCCCCTCTGGTCCCATTTCATTGTGTTAACGTATCATAATGATTGCCAACATGTCCAAATCAAGTAAAAAAAAATGTATCCAGTTCAATGTTGAAACTGTTAAATATTTTTACTGCATCAAAAATGTTAGTTTTTTTTTAAGAATATTGCCCATACAGATGTTGAATTGTGCAAAAATTATTGCTGACATACACAGTAATGACTGAAAAGTCTTGAATAAAAAAATTCTCAGTGACAATGTTTGGTGCAAGTGGAAAAAGTGGCGACTCAATTTGTGGCAGAAAGTCTTACGTGGATGATATTAGGAGTTCAGCCCTGGAACAACCGATGCAAGAAAGCATCAACGTGGAAGGAATCAGATGCCCCCATGTAAACTAGCACATTAGCGTCCATGCCATTATGATTATGGGAAACAATGACGACTCTGTCATGACAGCCACACGTTGCCATGATTTTTGTTTCCCAAATCCATTATCAATGGCTGTAGCTAACCCTTTTTGCTCAGAGTCAACGCGTATAGTGTTAACATCGTGGTGATGGTCAAGGCTTTTTCTGGCGTGAACAAACACCAGATTTAACGTCGACTGTTTTCACACTTTCTTCACTTCACTCTGGCTCTGAAATATTAAACTTTGCTAACAAAAAATGATGGGCGAGACAGCTGAGGAAAATCCTGGCCAGCATCTTGATTGCTATTTACAGTCCTTCATGGATGTCACAAAGACTTCCAGTCGTCCTTGCCGTTTTAAAGATGGACCATAAAGATGTCCTTGAATTCCTTCAGTGTAGCTCTGGAGTCCTTGATTATTTATGGATGGGCACCTGAGTTGGGTGTCTCAACGCGATAACCGCCGTGATGCTGTATACGTGGAATGCCATTATTTGTACCATTGCGTTGATGCAACTAACACAGCAACGGTTTTTCTGTTTGCTATTGCATTGCTGTTAACAGACATTGCCATATACCTCATGACAGTGGAATAGACCTCTATTTAATGGACATTGTTATATACCTCATGACAGTGGGATAGACCTCTATTTAATAGACATTGTTATGTACCTCATGGCAGTGGGATAGACCTCTATTTAATAGACATTGTTATATACCTCATGGCAGTGGGATAGACCTCTATTTAATGGACATTGTCATATACTTCATGACAGTAGGGTAGACCTCTATTTAACAGACATTGCCTTATACCTCATGGCAGTGGGATAGACCTCTAGTTAATAGACATTGTTATATACCTCATGGCAGTGGGATAGACCTCTATTTAATAGACATTGTTTTATACCTCATGGCAGTAGGATAGACCTTTATTTAATGGACATTGTTATATACCTCATGGCAGTGGGATAGACCTCTATTTGGTGGATATTGTTTTATACCTCATGGCAGTGGGATAGACCTCTATTTAATGGATATTGTTAGATACCTCATGGCAATGGGGTCGACCTCCATGTGATAGACATAGTCATATACCTCATGGCAGAGGGGTAGACCATGAAACAGACATTGCCACATACCTCAGGGAAGTGGGGTAGATTTCCGCGTAATAAACAAACAGCAGGATGTAGGACCCAGTCAGGCAAAACATGCCCACATACTGCGCTACTGTGGCCAAGGTTAGTGTCAATCCTCCTTCTCCTCCTGGTTAACAAGCACAATGCCACAGAGGAACTGAAATACCACGTGAGAAGACCAACATAACGGTTAGAGACACATGTCATACTGCTGGAAACGAAAAAGAGTGTGGTGGGTGTGGGTGGATGGGTGTTTCGCAAGTCATCAACGTGTGATAAAAAAAATAGTGCAGACAAAGTATCTGTCGAATATTGCTATACCAATACATGAAGGTTTTCATCTAGTAACAGATATGCAGTTTTAGTGAACAAGTTTGCCTACTAACGTAAATGGAGCACAAAATAGTATCGCCCTCAAGTTAATGTAAAACGTGAAGGGCGTCACAAAACACGTAGCTCAAAAAGAGTGATGTTATTTAAGTTTTGACCATGCCATGTAATAAAGTTTGGACTTTAAAAGCCTGAGGGCTATTTGTATTTAATCCCTAGGTTTCCGATTCGGATTCCGAACAATAGGATCATGATGCTGATCATCACGTCTGTGTATTAGTATACTGATGGTGGCTACAGTTACAGAACAATCACCGTTGGCAATATTTTCAACATACAGCTAATGCCAAATTAAAAAACTACGCTCTGATCTCCCACTAGAATAAAATCAAGTTTTCTTGATTTCTGTATATGCTGCACAACTACATATATATACACCCTACATACACACACCCTACAATCCACTACAATCTAAGACATAAGAGCAAGCTTTGTTTATAATTCAATATTTCTTGCAGTCATTGCAACACCAAGCTGCTCTGTAAGTTGCTGGAATGGTGCTCGGTAATTATCCTTGGAATTTATTAGTTTATTGAAATTTTAGTCCCTTGCGGATTCATTCCAAGAACTGGCCCTCAGCACTTGTGTTTTAAGAGGATTTAAAAAAAAAAAAAATTTCTACTTTTCACAAGAAAATGTAGCTTGTTTTGCTCTTTTGTGATTTTCTTTTGCTTCTTAGGTGACACCTTTGTTTGTTTTTTTTGAAAACTCAACAAACATACTACGGTATTACGGTATTGCAACACCAAGCTGCTCTGTAAGTTGCTGGAATGGTGCTCGGTACTTATCCTAGGAATTTATTAGTTTATCATAATTATATATATATATATATATATATAAACGATGCAATTTTCAGAAATTGATTTTGTCCATCATTAAGGGATTTGAATTATCAGAAAGATCAAGGATACACCAGCATACAGTGAAAATATCTAATTTGGCCAAATATACTTTAATCAGTTAGAATTTACGATATCACGTCAACTATTTCTTGATGTATTACATCTACTATTTTTTTTAGTTCTCTGAATGAAAATTAGGTCAATGCCCATAACGTACTCTACTTTTTTAAAACGCAATGAACAGAAGAATAAAGAGGAAAAAAGCTTGTAAAAGAAATAAATAAATATGAGAAGAAAACTCAAATGTCTGAAAATTATACTGAAGAAATTAAATAAAAGAAAGCACAGTTGTAAGTCGTTAGATAAAAGAAATGAAAGGGTGTGGTGTTAAGATCGAGAACTGGGCGAATTTCTCAAAATGAAAAGGTTACATATTATTTTGGGACTAAAAAAGGGCGATCATGTACGAAAATGATTATCATGCTACATCCACACGAAACATTCTGAAAAGTACAAAATACACTATGTGTGAAGTAAATAACTTTTATCAACGTTTGCATGAAGAAGACAATTGGGAGAGTACAGCATTAATGAGGCATGTCCAGATCTTCCAACATTAACTCGAGAAGCTTAAGAGAATTTGGAAGAGTAGGTACCTTCTGAGGAAGAAACGGCAGCACTATACATTATAAAAAGATAACAGAAGTTCTGGAAGTGACTGAATCGCCTTAGTTCTGCAAGCAAATAGGTGTGTTCGATACTGAACTTCTGAATTTGCCGATGACACACAGTCCTTAGGAACTGGAAATCAGATATTAATGGGTATGATTTCAGGTTTAAATATGAATTGTAAATACACACACACACACACACACACACACACATACACACACACACACACACACACACACACACACACACACACACACACACACACACACACACACACACACACACACACACACATCCGCTGTCTGCTAAGGATAAGGAAACTATATGCAAAGAAGTATATGTCGCATCTCAAAGAGAAGAGAGAGCTATTCTTTTTTTTTTTTATAATAGA
Source organism: Conus betulinus (assembly GCA_016801955.1). Classification (NCBI taxonomy): domain Eukaryota; kingdom Metazoa; phylum Mollusca; class Gastropoda; order Neogastropoda; family Conidae; genus Conus; species Conus betulinus. The sequence continues at coordinate 136,220 of JADBJO010005562.1, forward strand.
ACTGATTTAAGAAAAATTCTATCAGCCAAAATGATTGGATTAGCAGAAATGCATACAACATGGGGTGATTTGTGCAGGGAAAATTGCGTTTAAGTGTTTATGCTGAATTTATAAATAAATGTTATGCACAAACTGTTGAATCGTTGCAGTTGTTATTAAATGGTAAAAAAAATGCTTGTCAATGTATTATACATAACTTTTGAAATTGATTTTAAAAGTCACACTAAAGCCATTCATATGTCATGTTCAGTAATTAAGGTTGCCCGATTATACGACAATATTCTTATTGAAGAGAGCACAAGAGCAAATGTTTAACACATAGATCAATCGATCAGATCAGAAACTAATTGATACAAAGGAGGAAAAAGGGTCAAACTGATCTGAATGTGGTAGCTGGTCCTAAAGGTGAGATGTTATTTCCCGACGTTTTGGGACCTAGGCCCTTCTTAATGGGGAGAAAAATAAAGAATGAAGAAGAGAAGAAAGCAAAACGAGACAGAGGTAAAACTAAAAAACAGTGAGAAATAATCAAGAAGAAACGAAAAGGAAAAGGGCAAACAAGAAAAAGATGAGTATTTTGTTTCTTCTTGATTACTTCTCACTGTTTTTAGTTTTACCTCTGTCTCGGTTTTGCTTTGAAGGAGGGCCTACGGCCCGAAACGTCGGGAAATAACATCTCACCTTTAGGACCAGCTACCACATTCAGGTCAGTTTGACCCCTTTTGCCTCCTGTTTCAAGTCCTGCAGTCAAGATTTCCTCTTCATCTTAATTGATACATTTTTTTAAAAATCAACAGATCGAGGAAATAAAACTAATGGCCACAGATCATACTAATACATAGAATCTTACCTACAAGTGTACCTTTGTTATTATGGGCTTTGACCTAATAACAGATGTACTTTTTGAAAGCACGAGGACAGTATAGATCACATATTTGGAGATGTTTGCATGTGGTTGTTTTTGGATAAACGTCAAGTAGGAATGCACGCGCGCGTATGTGTGTGTGTGTGTGTGTGTGTGTGTGTGTGTGTGTGTGTGTGTGTGTACATGTGTGTGTGTGTGTGTGTGTGTGTGTGTGTGTACGCGCGTGCGCGCGCGCGTATATGTTTGGCTGATCACAATATTGTTAGTGCTCCTCTCACGCCTCAGTTTTTCTGCTGTAAAAGTACCCGGAGAGAAATCGAGTTTCTCGACTCTCGTGCAGATGAGTTCTCACACCAGCGGTTACTTGCAGCTCCCATGATGTCCTATCTAAGGATCTGTCGAGGAAGATCCAGTTTGTCCGTTGCTGTCAAGTTAAGTCGATTTGTCAGGACTCTGCAGTCATTCAGCAATGTAAGAGAGAGAGAGAGAGAGAGAGAGAGAGAGAGAGAGAGAGAGAGAGAGAGAGAGAGAGAGAGAGAGTTTCCATTCGTCTATTAATCTGTATATCTGGATTAAAAGAAATACCCCAACAGCATTCTATAGCGCCATATGCGTTGACATTCACACAGATGACCCTCGTCCAGCTCACTTACCAAACGACACCAGCGCTACAGACAGGAGCAGAAAGGACCCAGCAAGCATGCCATATGCGAATGACAGAGGACGGCGGTTCAATCTGAAAACGTAAATTCATTAGTCAATTACCAATCCCTGTTCCTCACCATTACCTTGCAGGTGGCGCAGATGGGATCTGAAAACAAGAAGACATGAAATGTTAAAGTTAATTATTAAAGCTTCAAGGCATGGTCATTTTGGAACTAATGTTTAGCAAAATCAACCAGAGATCCCACCAGTAAAAAAGGCAAGTTCTGCAGCAGTGAGGAAAAAAGGCAAATCATGTAAAAGAAATGGTTTCTATCTTGGCTCTTTCCAGTCTGATGCTTTCTTCACGCTGGCGGTGAGTCCCTGAGGTCTTGCGTCCTAATTCCATAGAATTCACCGGTGGGCCGCCTGTTTGAATTTTGTTCTTTTTTGTCAGATTGATATCAAGATATCAACGAAAATGATTAAAATCAAACGTACCGTCGTCCTGGATTTAGATGGGCTAATGTCGCATGTTTTCTGCACTATATGGACTAGTCAGAGTTAAGTTATGATACAAATTCATCGCCGGAATGCAGAAGGCGTCAAAAAGGACGAAACTCTAAGGATGGGCTTGACAGCAGATGGTCTTCAGAGAAGTCCCTCACCTTACCCCTGAATTTACACTCCAAGAGGACTGGGCCACATTCAGGTCATGCAGGTTAAAATGGGCTGAGAGGAATTAAGAAAACAGGGGACACTAGGCATCCCTCTGTCTGGACAGACACCGGCAGAGATGGACATCTTGAGGTGCTACAGACCCATTCCAAGCAGGCATGGCAACTCATCGATCAACGTTCACAGATGGCCGACATAGTTCTACCTGCTATGATAACAGGCAATGCTACCCGGAAAAACCAGCTGTTCTTCTCAATGAAGGTTCAGTTCTTCGAATTACTGCGCAATGTCGATGACGGCAGCTGAAATTCTTGTCCGCCGTCAATGTGAGATAACAGAGGCCTTGCAGACAGAGAGAAAAAAGAAGGGGGGGGGGGGGGGGGGCTCTCTGCTCAAGCAAAGAAAAAAGCGGGGGGACGCGCCTATTAAAATGCAGAGTGAAAACGTAAACGCCCATTACAATGTGTAGAGGAACACGTACACGCCTATTATATTGCACAGGGGAAACGTAAACGCCCATCATAATGCATAGAGAAGCACGTAAACGCCTATTAAAATGCAGAGAGGACACGTAGACGCCGATTATAATGTATAGAGGAACACGTAAACGCCTAGTATATTGCAAAGGGGAAACGTAAACACCCATAATGATGTATAGAGAAGTACGTAAACGCCAATTAAAATGCAGAGAGGAAACGTAGACGCCGATTATAATGTATAGAGGAACACGTAAACGCCTATAATATTGCACAGAGGAAAGGTAAACGCCCATTATGATGAATAAAAATGCACGAAAACGCCAATTTAAAAAGCACAGAGGAAACGTAGACACCGATTATAATGCATAGAGGAACATGTAAAAGCCTATTAAAACGCACAGAGAAAATGTAAATGCCCATTATGATGTATAGGGGAACACGTAAGTAGAAAGAAACTCGTAGAGAGTGTGGCAGCAGAGAGTCCTCAGAAGAAAAGTCCCTTTCAAGCAAGTGTTTCGGCCCTTATCTCCTGACACTCTGGGGGGGGGGGGGGGGGGGGGGGGGGGGGGGGGGGGGGGGCGGGGGGGCACACCGGTTCATGACTCCGGATGTCCCTCTGCTACCCCTTTTTTTCCCCATCTTGGGACAAGCAATGGCTGGGATTCGAACCCATGCCCCTCTGGACATGCTCATTTTCCACTTAATGACTCGCGCACTAACCACTGAGCCACTGGGACACACATGATATTTATTGGAAAGTTCAGCCTTATGAAGTTCACTTTTGTTCCTCCTTGACAGATCCAGCTTGAACACCTCTCTGCTGCTTCTGCCATTGCTTTCAGGGCTCTGGTTTTTTCCCTCCCTGCAATTGAGAGCTGTTTCATGAGGCTGTATGCAGACGTTCCTACAAACCCCCTATCTCCAATTTCTGCAGTGAGGACTTTGACTGATAGCCTTCTCTCCTCAGGCTGTTTGCCAGATCAGCATACTTTTCAGTCATGTAGATTGAGCTGCCTCCATTCTGTTCTCATATGGCACCGTGAGCTCGATCATGATCAGCTGCTTGTTTGACTGGGAGTGGACTACTATGTCTGGTCTCATGTCACTCTTGCTGATGATCTCTCTGGGTGACTCTTCCATTCTGGAAGGTCTGCAGTGCACTCCCAGTCATCTGTCCCGTCCAGCAGACTCTGCCTGCATGTTCCGAGTGGCACTGTTGTTTTGGCCATGATTCGCTGCATCCTGCCGTGAAGAATGTTGCGAGTGCTTTTGGAGTCCTGATTGTCCCTTTTGTGGTGTTGGTATTAGCCCAGACTACTTGTACAATCTCTTTGAGCACTTGGTTGTGCCTCCATGTGTACCTTCCTTGATCCAGGGCTACCTTACATGAGCTTAGGACATGTTGCACTGTTTTTGTTTTCATGGCAGAGGGGGCATGAAAGATCGTCTGTTTTTCCCCACTTCACAGGGTTTGTATTTGAGGGCAGAAGGTCATATGCAGATCCGAGAATGAAGCTGATCCTGAGAGGGGCCATGTGCCAAATGTCATTCCAAGTGAGACTTCTTTGGAGTGCATTCTCCCACGTTGTCTATTGCCCTTGCGGGCTCTGCTGGACTGCTTTTTGGATTCTTTTTTTGGTCTTCTTCTTTTCTCATCTCCTGAATCATCATGTCTCTTTTGGCTTTTCCTTTGGCCTTTGACCACCATCCAGTTTTTGGGTCCCCCCCCCCCCCCCAGTCCTTGTCTGTTGGTCTGTGCATCCCCAACCCGGCGGGTCCCCGGGTGGCGGATAGGGGAACGGCCCTCAGATATGAGGGTTAGCTGCGATATAAGTCAGGCTCGCCTGGTCGAATAAGCAGTCCCGGACCAACTGGCGGTGCTCCCAGCAGGACGGGGTGGGGCAGCAGGTGGCACTGCTGCTGCACTCAAGAAATACCCCATATGTCCCATGACGGGTTCATCACGTGATCATGAGGCGCGTTTAAAACCTCTAGCTACGGGGTGGGACCCTCGGAGAAACACATCCCCCCTGTGCTCACAGGGCAGGACTTTGGACCATGAGCTAAGGGCGGGGTAACCCCTACAGAAACCTCGAGTGCTGAAGACGGAGGTGTTGGGCTGCACGGCGCACTCTAATAAACCACGACACCACGCATCATCGCCATATGACAATGTCAGCCAGCCGAGAGATGAGAATGGCGCTCGCCCATTGAGGTCCCTCCAGGATGGGGCAGCGCCGGGCTCCGAGCCTCAACGGAGTCCACCCACAGCGACTGGAGGTCCCTCTCGTCCGCCTTGTCATGCCAGGGGGCGGCAGAGGACAGCGATTAGCAGCACTTCAACAACAACATCCAAGAAGCAACAACCTTTCAAGGTGATGCATTGGAATGCAGAAGGAGTCATGAATAAAAAGACGGAGCTTGAACACATCCTGCACGAGGAAAACATCAACGTCTGCTGCATTCAAGAAACCCACCTGAAAACGGAAAGGCATTCAAAATCCGAGGCTACCAGCCATTTAGATGGGACAGAGCTGACAGAAGCAAGGGCGGAATCCTGACACTTGTCCGGAACAACATCGATGCCAGCGAAACAGCAGTCCACATGGAGGGTGCTGAGTACCAGATGATTCGGGCCAAACTGAATGACACAGAGTTGCACATCCTGAACTTCTACTGCCCTGACAACCAGCCACTGTCACTCGACACCATCAACGTCCCAGGCTCGAGCTTTATCGCAGTAGGTGATTTCAACAGTCACTCCCAGAGCTGGGGTTACAGCCAGATGGATCGCCGAGGAGAAGAAGAAGTGGAAGACTGGCAAGACGAACATCATCTCGTCCTGATCAACTCCCCAAGTGACACTCCAACCTTCTACTCCAGACGATGGCGCACTACCTCCACCCCAGACCTTGCTCTCTGCACTGAAGATGTACACCAGGACATCACCAGGGAAGTGGGAGAGCAGCTAGGAGGTAGCGACCACAGGCCAGTGTTCCTGAAGATCAACAAAAGCACAGCCAGTCGCCCAGTGCCCGCACGCTGGAACTACAAGAAGGCAAAATGGAGGCTCTTCAGTCACCGCACCAACGTTCTCACCAAGGACCTTCAAGTCCAAGGTAGAGACATAAACAATGTTGTCAGAGTCCTGAACGCCAGCATCTTGCAGGCTGCCAAAGAGACCATTCCACGTGGTGCTCAGAAAGAGTATAAACCCTACTGGAGCAGCCAGCTTCAAGAGCTACAGGACGAGATGACAGAGGCCAGACAAGATGCAGAAAACAACCCATCGGACGAGAACCACCTGCGACTGCAGCAGACAAAAGCCAAATTCCTCAAGGGCAAAGATCCAGGCCAGGCGCAAAAGCTGGAGAGAGAGAGAGAAGACAGCAGCCTGAACCTTGAGAAAGGTGGCTCAAAACTGTGGAGAGTTGTAGGCCAACTCAACGATGAGGACAGCAAAGGCCAGAACATCACACTGGAAGAGAATGGAGAGATGCTGACAGGGAGATGCGCAGCTAACCGCTTTGCTGATATCTACGCAAGCGAGAGCACTATACCTGTCAGCACTCCTCAGCAAAGAGAAGCAAGAAGAGAACAGAGAGAGAGACGACAAGACACCAACGTGAAACCCATGAAGCAGCCCTTACTCTCCATGAGCTTCAGACAGCTCTGAGGAAGCTGAAAACTCGGAAATCCCCAGGGCCAGATGGGATCACTAACGAGATGCTGAAGCACCTTGGCAGCACAGCCACCCTCAAACTTCTAGAGGTCTTCAACCTGAGCTGGGAAACTGGAGACTTGGCACAAGTTTGGAGAGAAGCCATCATGATCTCTGTCCTCAAAAAAGGCAAGGACAAGAAGAAGGCTGCCAGTTACAGGGCCAATCAGCCTCACCAGCTGCGTCATCAAGACCCTAGAGAGGATGGTCAACCAGCGCCTGCTTTGGTATCTCGAGACTGAAAACATCCTGGTTCCTGAACAGGCAGGCTTCAGACAGTTTCGCAGCACAGAAGAAGACCAGGCCACCTACCTCTCCCAAGAAATCGAGGATGCATTCCAGGAGCAAAAGCTTGTCTTTGCCACCTGGATCGATCTACAAAAGGCCTTTGACAAAGTCTGGACTGATGGCCTCCTCGTGAAACTGCATAGATGTGGAGTCGCTGGCAACATGCTGCATTGGATCAGATCCTACCTCCACAACCGCAGAGCAAGAGTCACAGTCAACGGACGAAAAGGCAAAAAAGTACTGCTGCGTCATGGAGTCCCACAAGGAGGCGTCCTCTCGCCCACACTCTTCTTGGTCTTCATTAATGACCTCACCCAAGAACTTCCGAAAGGTATCCATGCTGCACTTTATGCAGATGACCTGGTGCTGTGGTGCAAGGAAGAGCATGCCACTACTGCCACATACAGAATGCAACAAGCGGCTGAAAAGCTGGCGGCATGGGCAGATGAGTGGGTGTGTGGCAATCAACAAGGAGAAATCTTCCACAACACTCTTCACCTTGTCAACAAAACAAAAGGCTGGGCCCATCAAACTTGGAGACAGCCCTGAAAACACACGAAGAGGAGGCAACCTATCTTGGTGTCACCTTTGACAAGAAGCAAACCTGGCGACCACACATCCAGAAAGCTGAAGCAAAGGCCAGACGAAAGCTTGCCATTCTGCGGAAGCTAGCCGGAACCAGCTGGGGAGCAAACGAACAAATACTCAAGCGCGTTTACCAGGGAGCAGTCAGGCCCCATCTTGAGTATGGCTCAACAGCTTGGTCAACAGCAGCGAAGACCCACCAGCAATCCCTGGATAAGGTCCAAAATCAAGCCCTCAGGATCATCACCGGGTCCATGCGATCCACACCAATCAAAGCCATGGAGGAGGTTACTGCCATACAGCCCCTCCACCAGAGGAGAGACGCAAAGACCATGGTTCAGGCAGAGAAATTCAAGTGCCTGCCTCAACATCCGATGAACAAGAGGATGCAGAACCTGACCAAGAATCGTCTCAAACGCAGTAGCTTCATCCATAAAAGCAAGAGTCTTGCCAGGGAGCATCAAGATGGCTTGCCACCTGCCAACCCACTGGACCCCTCTGATCTGCCACAGCCCTGGAATGAAGACTTCACAAATCTTCACATCTCCACAACAGTTCCACAGGTTGCCTCAGGAGACTCTCAGGATGACACTGTCAAACGCACTCTCACACTTGCCATGATTGCTGAGAAGTACCCTGAAGAATCCTGGATACATGCGTACACCGACGGCTCAGCAACCAACGCAGTGTCTGATGGAGGAGCGGGCATATTCATCAAGTCACCTGAGGGACACACCACCACAGCAGGGATACCAACTGGGAAACACTGCTCCAATTATGCTGCAGAAGTTCAGGCCCTCATGCAGGCAGCCTCCATGATTCATGATTCACAGAGCGACTGCACCAAGTTGTCTTCCTCTCTGACGCGCTGTCGTCCTGGAGGCCCTTGCAGGAGACACTTCCTCGTCTAATGGAGAAACTCCAGGAACTCGCCAAAAGTAGACGAGTAGTCCTGCAATGGGTACCTGCCCACTGCGGAGTCCCAGGGAACGAGGCAGCCGATCAGCTCGCCAAAACCGGAGCCAGAGGAAGACAACCATACAACAGCGTCAGCTTTGCAGAGAAGAAGACCCTTGTGAAGGCTCTGATGCGACCACAACCCACAAGGGATGCCTTCCATCTTCTGGAGGACAGGAGCAGGTGGTCATTATGAGACATAGAACTGGCCACTGCCGACTCAATGACCACCTGCATAGGAAGCTGAAGCTGGCGCCTTCCTCCTCCTGCTCCTGTGGTCTTGAAGACCAAACACCAGAACACATCTTACAGACCTGTCCCCTTCTCAGGGACTGAGAGAAACCGTGTGGCCAACGCCGACTCCGCTGCACACGAAGCTCCACGGCTGCCGACAAGACCTGGAGAAAACGGCTTTATTTATCAACGAGGCTGGGCTGACGCTGTGAGGTGTACGAAGAAGAAGAAGCATGAACTGCAGACACCAGACCTTGTATTTGCCAGGGAGCCCACACTGGTCAATGGTTTCCAAGCCTTCTTCCGACATCTGACTGTAGTGTCATCCATGAAGGCCTTGAGAGGGGGCGTCTTGTATCCATTGCCAGGGTCTGTTTGTCTTGCGTTGCTTGTTCCTGCTTTCAAGATGACTTCCATTGCCAACACGAACAGTATTGGGGAAATTGCACAGCCCATCGCAATGCCCACCTCCAAGTTGATCCAATCTGTTGCGTACTCCTTGGTAGTGAACCGCATTGAGAAGCCACTGAAGTACTTCTTGAGCATGTCACAGATGTTCTTTGGCACATGGTACATCTCAAGAGCCAACTGTATCATCTCATGAAGTAAGATCCATATGCGTTTGCCAGATCAAGCCACAGTACGGCCAGGTCTCTCTTTTCTGTTTTTGCTCTTTGGATTGCGTCCCAGATCATTGTGGCGTGTTCTACACAGACGCCTGGAATGCCACCTTTCTGGACTGACACATCCAAGTAACTGTTTTCCATGAGGTACTTGGTCAGCCTTGCTGCCATGACAGAGAAGAAGATTTCCCCCTTCGACGTTCAGTAGTGATATTGGCCTGAACTGCTGATGTCACTTGAGTTTTGCTCTTTGGGGATGTACACACCCTCTGCCGTCATCCACTGGACGCTGATCTTCTGGTTTCTCCAAGCTGATCGCAGCAGCCTGTGGAGCCACTCCAGCACCTTGGGACATTTCTTGTACAGCTGGTAAGGTATTCCGTTTGGCCCTGGTGATGATTTTGCTCTGGCTTTGTCGACCACCTTCTTGATTTGCGCCAACGTTGGAGGCTTGTCATTGAATTGTTCCTCAGGGTTGGTTGGCCACACCAGACCTTGAATGTCGAATGGTGCTTTGTTCTGTGAGTCAGAGTACGTTTTTCTCAGGTGCTGCTCAAGAACTCCTTTGTCCACACTTAGGGTCCCAGATTTTGGCTGGTCAAACAGAGTTCTGGCAAACTGGAAGGGGTCTCTGAAGAAGCGCTCTTGTGTCTTCTTCTTTATGCTCTTCCTCTTCCTCGCAGACTCCGCTTTTGAGGGCACTGTGTTTTGCTTTCAGGTCTTCCCAGAGTTTTTCCAAGCCTTGTTTTTTCAGCTGGCAGTGCAGTTTTCATTTGCTTCTTGAGGTTTTTTTCTTTTGGGACCCTGATCTTGTCCATCTCTTCTTGGCGTCTGAATTTCTTTGGAGGTGTTTTCTCTTTGGGTAGTTTTGCTCCATAGGCGTCTCTACATGTGGCATACACAATGTCCCCATATGTGGCTAGTTTGTGTTCCAGTGTGCTTTTCCCTATCAGTGCATCAAGTCTTTGGACGATTTTTGCATCCAGTTTCTCCCAATCTTCAGTCTCGTTTGCTCGTGGCAGGTTGAGTTTCAGGCGCCTGGCATCGAGGGCCTGTGCAAATTCCTCATCTGAACCAACAGCGTGGATGTCCTTGGCACTGTGGTTTAAATCTTGGCCTTGATCTTCCGACGTCTTAGCTGCTGATGCAGTGCGCTGCTGCTCATTCAGATGAGTCTTCACACATCCCATCTTTGTTCTGTGGATCTTCATGCCATGGGTGGTAGCGAAACGCTTTCCACAGACACATGGATATTCCATTTGGCCCATGTTCATAGTCCATTTGGGATTTGCAGTCGTGATTGGTTGAACACCGATGGATTCATCATTCTCTCCCCCTTTCGGTGAATCCTCGGAGTATCTTTTCCTTTTTGTTTTAGTAGTAGCCATGTTGAAGGCAAAGTGGGAGCCAGCCCACAGAGCCCTTGGTTCTGTTCTTTCCCAGTGTCCTCCGGTCTTTTCCGAACGTCCTCCGGCCTATTCCCGGAAGTGAATGGTTTACCCATGCATCAGTAGAAAGAAACTCATGGAGAGCGTGGCAGCACAGAGTCCTCAGAAGAAAAGCCCCCTTCAAGCAAGTGTTTCGGCCCTTATCTCCTGACACTCTAGGGGGGTTGGGCCACATCCGGTTCATGACTCCGGATGTCCCTCTGCTGCCCCTTTTTTCCCCCATCTTGAGATGAGCAATGGCTGGGATTCGAACCCATGCCCTTTGGACATGCTCATTTTCCACTTAATGACTCGCGCACTAACCACTGAGCCACTGGGACACATGATATTTATAGGAAAGTTCAGCCTTATGAAGTTCACTTTTGTTCCTCCTTGACCAGATCCAGCTTGAACACCTTTCTGCTGCTTCTGCCGTTGCTTTCAGGGCTCTGTTTTTTTCCCTCCCTGCAATTGAGAGCTGTTTCATGAGGCTGTATGCAGACATTCCTACAAACCCCCTAGCTCCAATTTCATTAAAATGCACAGAGGAAAACATGAACACCTGTTATAACACATCCTCTAAGTCTGCAGTCATCACTCGCATGCTAGAGAAATCTGACTTGATCATCAAAAGCGTGTGGAAGGGCAATATGAAGCACATGTTATCATAAAATACCAGGCACAACTAAAAAGAACTTAAGTCATCCACAAAATTTGTGCGTATATGTCATGTGTCTACAATCAAAGCCATGTCCTATGTTTACTATCAAAGCCATGTCTTATGTTTACTACCAAGCCATGTCCTATGTTCACTATCAAAGCCATGTCCTATGTTTACAATCAAAGCCATGTCCTATGTTCACTATCAAAGCCATGTCCTATGTTTACTATCAACGTCATGTCCTATGTTTACTATCAAAGTCATGTTCTGTGTCTTCTATCAATGCCATGTCCTGAGTCTACAATCAAAGACATGTCTTGAGTCTACAATCAAAGCTATGTCCTATGTCTACAATCAAAGTCATGTCCTCTGTCTGCAGTCAAAGTTTTACAACACGATTACACATCACAGCATAAAGCATTATGATTTAGTGTAGATTCTTGACGTGAAACCAAATATAAAACAAACAATACCCACAGATGTGACAAACATACTATCACTAATAGCAAGAACACAAAGCCTGTTGTGACAAACCTCTGCATTAGAAACAGAGCCAAAAGGATGGAGGGGATCTCCTGAAGGTTTAAGAGGGCAAAGTTGAGGAAACGGTTGCCGGACAGCTTGGCAGACCCCAGCATGACCGCGTAGTAATACAGATTGCTTGTCATCCTGATCCACAGAGAAACGTGAATACGGTTTGATATCATGCATAACTAAGAGCATTCTGGACACCTTATATATCTGGATCTTCCGGTACTAAACTAATTGCGTTTACTGATCATGTAATGGGGATTTAAAATACTTCTTATATGGAAAGAAAACCTTTCTACTATACTACATCCTGGGCACATTCCAATTCTGTCAGAAAGTGTTAAGTATCCTACATGACTTCAAAGCATTATATCAGAATGTGGATTTGGGGGAAATTCTGAACGATAATAAAGTCTGTTGTAAGATGTTGTCATCCTAAAGACATAAATAGGTTACCAAACGGCAACCGTAGCAAAAAAAAAAAAAAAAAAAATCGAGAGAAAAACATGGCAGGTCAGGCACGACTTGAACCAGATACTCTCCCTGTTCAATGTCTGGCACCCAAGGCATGTCCCACTCTGTTACAGGGTCTGATGTTGCTGTAGTTTTACAGAGACCCCCCCCCCTCCCCCCATCGAGTTTTTTTTCCCTCCGTTGCATTTATCGGATAGCCAAACATTCAACTACCATCAATATTCGTGTGAATGCAGTCACACTTCCTCATTGATTACTGTTTGTCTCTCCAAAAGGGCATCCTCTTTTTACACCACCTTTTAGAAAAAGCTGTAAACAGACTCTTTAATCAAGCACTATGAGAGCTTAAGGGTGTACCTGAAGACAGTGCGCAAAATCAACAACGCATCAATAGACTTTCTGTGAGTCCAGAACATAGACATGTTTGTTATGCGACACACGCATAATGTATGAAACATCCATGGCGCATTGCCAAAGAAATAAAACAGCACACATCAATGCCAAACAGCAGCAGGAACAATGATGATTCAAAAACATAAATTAGGATCATGGCAGCACACAGAGATAACAAGAGAAACAGAAAGAATGGAGAGAGAGAGAGAGAGAGAGAGAGGGGGGGGAGAGAGAGAGAGAGAGAGAGAGAGAGAGAGATGCTACCTCCATGAAAAAAAAAACTATAATTATACCTCTAAAGTGTCTATTGTCATGCGCTTAATTTACATTACCTTAGTATGTTCATGTTATTGATTCTAACGCCATTTTTATGCACCCAATACAAAAACGCATAATTACAGCAACAGCAAAAAGACCACAGCAAACAAAATTATTCAAGTTTCAGAATGGAGCGATTGATGGCGGAGAACGAAGCAAAATTTAGAAAGAGTGGGGGTTAGTTGCCGCCAAGGACATTGACAAACAAAGTGCAGGTCAAGACACGATGCCTTTCGACCTCTTGGGTCTTCTTCAAGTAAAAACAATAGATCACATTTAACATTTAGGACAGTACAAACAAAGAACGAAGAGAGACTTATCTGATGTCCATGTGGTATGCTGTGAAGAATGGCCGACAGAAGGAAATGCCATTTCCTTCTGTCGGCCATTCTTCACAGCATACCACATTTTTTTTCACTTGAAGAAGACCCAAGAGGTCGAAATGCATCGTGTCTTGTCCTGTACTTTGTTTGTCAATGTCCTTGGCGGCAACTAACCCCCACTCTTTCTAAAAATTATTCAAGATGAAAATTGAAGGAAAATATATAATCGTCATGCATTCTTTTTTCATTAGAGACCGCTTCACTACCGTGTAATTTCCCTCTTTTCCTCATCATGCTCTCATCCTACCTGTTTGTTATTGCTTCCTTTATTGCTTGTCGCCGCCACTTTATTTCTTTTCTTTTTTTCATGAAAACCAGTCTTGATCACAAACTGCTTTTCTACCCTACATCACGTTACTTTAGGTATCGTTCCTTTCTGAGCAGATTGATGAAGGCGGCAAAACAAGCTTTGTTATCATTCCCACTACACAGTAGATTTAAACATTTTGCTAACAAGGTGCTAACAATGTGTAAGGTCTAAAAGTTTGTTAGTGGGGACATCCTTAGCAATCTCAAATAAAAGAAGAATTCAGAAAAAATATTATTCCTGCAAATGTTTAAAAAGTATTATAAATCAATCTTCCAAGACTCCTTCAGAAAGCAATGTATTGTGTGACAATTTTATAAATGATACGCAATTGTTTCTTCTTCCTCATTACATAAGACACACAGAGGTTTGTCAATAACTTTTCGTAATAAAAATTCCATTTACAAAGACCTGCAGGCAGAACTTCAATACTGATGAGGATGAAGTAAACGTGGTCATTTCCTTTCCTTCGCACCAATGTATCGACCGTGCTGAAATCTATTTGACTCTTTAAAGATCAATGTCTGTGACACTGGCCTCTGTCTATTTGCAATGAAGATCAAACCTTCTAATAAGCAGTCTTAAGAATGGTGGTCGGACGCCAATTCTGTAAAACTGCGTTTATTATTTTCTGTTCGAATCAGTGAACTTACCCCCAAAATGTGTGAAACTGATATAAGTTCACATGAAAAATCAGAGTTTAAGGATCTAATTAAGAAATCACCAATATCATAAAAGAAAAAGATTATAAAGTCCACAAGTAAGTCCGTCGCTTAAGAGGCTTTTTGGGGTTTTTTTTTATATTCTTCACAGCAGTACATGCTTTAGCACAAGTAAAATAATCCTCCAAAAGTTCCCTTTTCATCTTAATCCAGCTTTAGGGGATTAATAGTTACGTCATTTAAATCAATATCGATTGTTTTCCTTCTCTGTGTACATAAAAATGTCGTATTTCTCTCATGCTTTTTGTTATTGATCATCTAACATGATTTTATCCCCATCAATCTGCAAAAAAGCACACCAGTTCATTTTTAGAATTTCTTTAATCCAAATTACAAAAATACTTGCTTGCCTTTTCACCATCTTGCAACTATTGAACTCTTGAACTTATCAACAATCTTTTAAGTCTTTTCGTTTTAATCTGTAACAGTTTTTGTTGTTGTTTGTTGGTTGGTTGGTTGGTTGGTTGTTTTTTTTAATGTGCTAAAATTGTCATCAATTAACGACTTTCCTTTGCCCTAGTTAGCCTTGCTCTCGCCGTACCTTTTTTTCTCCCATAAGATGTATTCATCACCATTGATAATGTATGTCGTGGAAGCCATGGTAAGTGGGTGGGTGGGCGGGTATGTGGGGGTTCCCAAATACAGAAAAGACTAGCAACCCCCTCGCCTTCTGGCTACACGCATGCGTTTGGCGTGTGCACATGCTGCGTGTATTGACTACATGTTTCACTCTTAAAATTCGCTATTTACGTTTCTTCCCCTTTAAAAAATAAATTTAAAAAATCATTTATCTTTTTATTGCTTCTTTTCTAAGTCTATTCATAGAATCAAACCTGATTTTTATGTACATTAATGTAATTACGATTTATGTTGCCAGAATGATTAGAGTAGATATTATATTTCTGCGTATAATGAGGACATTTGTTCCTCAAGTTTTGAATTTCTGAAATCACTTGTATGACATTACGCCCTACAGTTTATCTCTGGTGTATGCATCCCTTGCTCGCTTGCAGTAGTCAAGGAAATATATTTTTGTTATCATTTTTTGTTGTTTGTTTGATGGTGTTGATGTTGATGATGGTGACGAGGGATTTCTTTTTTTTTTCTCGATGTTCTTTTCTATTTATTCGTGTATATATGTTTGTTTGTCATGGACTACTGTAAGTCCTTTCGTCGAGTGGGTTAAAAAGGCATATCTTGTACCATCTGTTGTATGTGAGGTTCATTACCTCTTTTGGCTTGGTGTATTACGCACATAGAAATAGTACATTGTCTTTTTTTTAATGACATCGTGTTAACGAAAATGCACAGTAACATGTCTATTTTATCAGTTAACTGCCGAGGCCTCAATAATTTAAAGAAAAGACGTGATGTTTTCCGCCTTCTGAGATGTAAAAAATATTCTGTGTACTTTTTACAAGACATTCATTTTGAAAAAAAAGGAAAAGTATATCTTATCTGAATGGGGCTACAAGACTTTTTTTGTTGTTGTTATTCTTCAAATGCGAGAGAGGAGCTGCAATTTTGCTTAGCAATAACTTTGAATTTAAGGTTAAACAAGTTATCAAGGACGACGAGCCTGGTAACTTTATCTTAATACATGTTGAGACACATAAGGATAATTTCCTGTTTGTTAATATTTATGGACCTAGTGAGGATGGCCCAGAATTCTACAACTGTCCCAAACAAAAGATTGTTGGACTTGGTTTAGAAAATGTTATAACAGGTGGGGATTTCAATCTGGTCTTAGACCCAGCTAGAGATTATCACAATTATAAACACACAATAATCCTCATGCAAAACAAGCTGTTGAAAACATGATCGAAAATTTTGACCTGAATGATGTTTGGAGGGAACTAAACCCAGAGTGTCGCGTGGAGGAGAACTAATCCATTTCAACAGGCAAAGCTAGATTTCTTTTTTTTATATCAGACACGCTTGTTTCTTATGCTGATGATGTTGATATTGAGTCTGGTTATAGAACGGATCATTCTGCTGTGTGTGTTAAAATTAAAATATAATGAAGACTTAAAACGCAATCCCTTTTTGGAAGCTTAACTCGTCTCTTTTGAAAGATAAGAAGTATTTAGATTAAATGAATTCTGTAATTGAAAACTTAAAAGAAGAATACTCAATGAATAAAACAGATAATGATAAATCAGGCGAAAAGTAGAATTCTCAATCGCAGATGATCTATTTCTTGATTTACTGCTAATGAAAATAGGACCAAGACAATTTCATACGCTACTGTCTAAAAAAGAAAGACTAATGAAGAAGAAAAACAGATAGAGCAAGTTATCAGTAGTTAAAAAAAAAACAAAGAGGAAAAGTGAAAATGATATCGAAGTCATTAATGAGAAGAAGGAGCAACTAAAGGAAATCAGATCAAAACGAATAGAAGGAGATCACGGGCTACATGGATAGGAGAGGCAGAAAAAGTTAGCACTTATTTTTGTAATCTTAGAAAAGACACTACATCAGTAGAAACATGTCTAGACTAATTGATAAACAAAATAATGTTTTAACAAACCAAAATGACATACTTAAAGAAGTACACAATTTTTTTTTCATAAAACGTTATATCCTGATAATGCTGTAAAAATGCTGTAAAAAATTGTGACATGGAAGACTTCGTTGAGGGCATCCTCAGTTTAAATGAAACAGTTACATCTGAATTAGAAGGACTTATTACATTAGAAGAAGTACATATGCCTTAAAGACAATGAAAAATAATAAAAGCCCTGTTTCTGATGGCTTTACTGTTGAATTTTTTTAAGTCTTTTGGAAACAGATAAGTGTATTTGTCGTCAGAGCATTAAATGCAAGTTTAAAAA
Organism: Conus betulinus; assembly: GCA_016801955.1. Lineage (NCBI taxonomy): Eukaryota > Metazoa > Mollusca > Gastropoda > Neogastropoda > Conidae > Conus > Conus betulinus. The sequence continues at coordinate 153,342 of JADBJO010005562.1, forward strand.
AGGAGAACTGTCATGTGTACAAAGAGAGGGAAACATTACATGTATTCCAAATGGTGATGAACCTAGGCAGTACATTAAAAACTGGAGACCAATTTCACTGTTGAATGTAGTCTACAAGATAGGATCTTCTTGCATTGCATATAGAATAAAAAGTGTGTTGCTGAAAATCATAACGAAGATCAAACTGATTTAGTACAAAAAGATATATTGGCGGCAATATAATGTTGACATTTGACACTATTTCGTATTTAGACGAGAATAATCTGCCCAGATTGTTGTTACATATAGACTTTGAAAAAGCCTTTGATTAGATGTCTTGGAAATTCATGTCTAAGGTCCTAAAAAGTGTTGGCTTCCAAAAAGACATTTGTAGATGGATAAACATTTTCTATAAAAAAAAAAAAATATATATATATATATATATATATATATATATATATATCTTGCGTTATTGTTAATGGACAGGTTCCAGATTGGTTCAATATTGAAAAAGGCTGTCGACAAGGAGACCCAATTTCTCCTTATTTATTCGTGATTTGTATTGAAATATTAGCCGACGTGATCAGGGAAAAATCAAGATATTCGGGGAATTAGAATAAATGAAACTGAATATAAGCTATCTCAGTATGCTGATGACACAGAGTTTCTACTCACAGGGGACTAAAAAATCGTTTGAAACTTGTATCGACGTTCTTTTTAGATTTGACAGTGTCTCGGGTCTTCACATGAATTTGAGTAAAACAAAATGTAGGCCGTTCTGGGCAGACGTTCTGAAGTTTATATACTTTTTTTTATTACAAATGTCTACCAAAAAATTCCGCTGAGCTACTCGCAGAGCCAGTCTCCTACAATAAACGTATTCAAGTCGGAAAAAGATACATTGCTCGAAAACAAACGTGTTTATCATATCGCACATTTTTTTTATGATAGTGGTCAGTTTCTTTCCCACAGGAATTTCATGGGAAAATATGATGTTAATATTGATTTTCTTACTTTTGCAGGATATTAGATGGCAATAATTGAATTCATAAAGAAAGTTGACATAACGATAGAGAACAATAAATGTAATATTTCTTCACTCTGTTATAAGATATTGTTTGCCACCTAAAGAAGCTCAAAGACGTATTACGATATAGTGCTTGATAATAAATTGAGATCGCCATGCTGTGACAAATGTGACACGAAAACTTTCACAGATTCATGACTGGGAATCGTGCTTTTTTAATGTACATAAAATAACGAATGTGAAGCTTAAGTGGTTTCAGCTGAGAATAATCCATAGATGCTTAGGAACAAATGTAATTCTGAAAGAAATTGGAGTAACTAATAACGATAAATGTAGTTTTTGCGGCTTATTTAAAGACAATGTCACACACTGCATTTGCATGCTCTCGGTCACACACTCAGCATGTTAACTCCATGCATACGCATCTACTCCATTCATTCAAAGGAACACTAACAGACCAGACTGTTAAGGGAGGCTGCCGCTCTACGCTCGGTCGCTGAGGTGTTCTGAAAGAAATCCCAGGTCCCGTAACTAATACTTAGAAGAATTCTTTTCTCTTACACTTTCTCTCTCTTTTTTCCTTTTCTATTCCATACACAAAATTCCATGTAAACACGAATGGATACCCACAAACCATCTTGTTTCTCCAAGCCGCCTCTACCTACAGTTGAGGTTAAAAAGCGAATTTTTTCAAGAAAATTGATATTGCTTTTATACGGTTTTTTTTTTTCTCTTTTTTTCAAATTCTTTTCAATTCACGCGATTGTCCCTCAATCAATTGCGAATTATTCACAAATCAATACCCTCATTCCAAATATGTCAATAACATTTACCCGACATTTATTCAAGTTTCTATTTCCTTTTAAAGAAATCGTGCATTCCCAATTGATTCTCACCTCTAGGGAACAAGCACTAAAATAATGCCCTAGTAGACTTTTAACTGCAATTACACTTCCGACCTCTCACAGGTCACAGGACATCGCTGACTTCTCACAGGCCACAGGACCCAAAGTCCTACTTTCACAACCCCCAGGGGTTGTTCTGCCTAACAGGCGATACTATAAGCTAGACACAAAAGTGGGTTAACCCCACAAGGGTTAACTGTAAAAATCCGGCGTCTGCTCTTGTCCAAGCCATCCTTATATCCTGCATTAATAACAATACCATGTCAAATGACAGTCAGCATTTTGCAACGAGGCTGATCAACTAGCTATAGGATGCAAGTGTAGACAGTTTTACCCATATATGACTACTGACCTTTTCCTCAATCCTCACAATTTTATCTGAGGAGAAAGACAAGTACACACACAGTACAAGCTCTACAGTTCTTTTAATGAACGAAAATGGCATTGTCCTAACTACCTTGATCACAGTCATGCCCACACTTACATTGACATAATGATGAGAATATCCAGTAATCATCCAAATCATGTGCCTATCAGTTTACACACGTGATTCTGGTAACCATGCTTCTGTCAACACATCTCGTTTGCTCTGAGAGAGAGAGAGAGAGAGAGAGAGAGAGAGAGAGAGAGATTACCATACAAACACGGAGACAAGAAATGGCACAAAAACCACCCGGTGTCGACACAAATCCAGCAGTTTGTACTTGACAAACAGTGGTTTAGTCGGTAAGGTCAACGATCTGCTGAGGCTTCCTCTGTGACGACCAGTGGCCACACCAGGATCCTGGACGTCTCTGTGGCTAGGCCCTGCCGTGTTTACTGCTACACAGACATCATAAGCCATGGTCTCTGTATTCATGGCGACTTCATCCTGTGTATCTGCCTCCATAACAACTTTCTTCTTTTCGTCGGTGAACTTTCTCTCGGTTGTGGCGTCCTTTTCTTTGTCATTTTCTGGTTAGAATTGCCGCTGGTAAAGATTTGCAGTGGAAGCATCGTCTGGATGTCCCTGAAGTCTTTGCCGTTCATCTTGCAGGCTTTCTTCAGGATCTTCTCCGCTTCTTTAATCCGTCCTGTAGCCAACAGCCAGCGAAGGGATTCGTCCAGGAACCTGAAGGACGATGGACATGAATGATGGTACTGGTTTTGTTAAATAATGTTTTATTCAGCTATCCTAATTATCGAATCCAAGTATGAATGTATACACTCATTTAAAAAAAAAAAAATCATCGTGTGAGTGTGTGTGTGTGTGTGTGTGTGTGTGTGTGTGTGTGTGTGTGTGTGTGTGTGTGTGTGTGAACGTGTGTCTGCTGTCGCTGTTTGGAAGATCCAAAGTCAATTTAATTGTAGTTTTAATGCAAGATCATTTTGATGTCATGTGTCAAAAAGCGATTTTCATACACTGCACCAATTTTTTTTTTGTTTTGTTTTGTTCTCCCAGAATGTCTCGATGGCATGCTCCTGCTAGTACAGAAGAAAACGTTACGGTTGTCATCTCCACCAAGAAACTATGTTCTGTCTGCGTCTTTTGGTCTGTTTGTATGATTTTGTTCATTTGTTTATTTGTTTGTTTTGTCTCTCAGCAAAATACGCAAAACCTACAGAACTGATGTCAATAGAATTTGGTGACAAGAGGGGCTCGCCTGTTGAATGTGCCTGGAGATCCCTGATGCGGGATCTGATCGGAGGGCAGATTTAGAATCCATTCAGCAAGACAAGGTGAAAACTGCTGAACAGATCTAATAAGATGAGTCTGCAATCTTGAGGTATTTCGCCTGAAATCTTTTGATTTTGATTAAATCGAGATGTAGATGGCTGCTGCACACATCAAAAGCTTGTACTGATCGAATTACACTTTACATCTTTAAGAGTTATGTTTTTTTTAAAAAGCCTCTTCTGCACATAACTCAGCAGGCTGGTTAGATACCGACTTCAGCTCACGATGATTATTGTCTAATCAATGGAGACTGAGTCATAGAAATGATCGTGGAAGTTGTAAAATGGTGATTTGTGTTTCAATAATGGCAAATTGACTACATTGGGCAACTCCTTAATAATCTATTGAGTGCAAAGTTTTTGAAAGCCCTGCTTTGTAGTAGCCTGAGTTTTTATCAAAACAAATTCTTTTTTCATATGGCTTCAAGCGTAACTCACGGTGCCTTGTTTCCACATAAGCACAAAAATTCAAATTTGATTAGAATGTTTTGGGCATTTATAGATATATAGACCCATGCCAGTTTGCTAGTCATGACGTACTTTTGATCATGCAATGTAAGTAGAACATGGGTCAAGCAGTTGCAGTATTAACGTCCACACACACTGTTTGTATTCTTATCAAGATATTGTACAACCAATGGCAATGAACTGAAGGCCTGAAACATTACTAAACGTTCTGACCTATTTCATTGCATCAGCAGCTTGTAGACACGTTTTGATGCTGCATTCCGCTGTGTTTGATTATGCTCGCTTGTCAACATGTTACACACTTCAAGGAACCCTAACAAGTTTAATGTAGCTTCAGTGTCATTGTAGGATTTCTAGTTTCCATGGAAATGACCAAACAAAGCTCACAGTAAAAACAACATTGTTTGGTCAGACCTTTCCAGTGCAGCAAAATCATACTATAATTTATCGACCCATTTTGGGTGGGTGACTTATCCAACACACTCATGTCCAGGATGGGGCAGAGAACTTTAAGACTGAGCGCGTGATATTTCGCCATCTTCTGCACGCGCTGAACTCATCCTTGGGCACGCGCTTCGTTCATTATTCTGAAACACGCCTTCAGCAATACGTCTGCCAATCCCCATTCAAACCATGTCACAGCAACAGGAAACTTAATTAAATTACAAAAATTGGCCATATAAGAGGACTGTGTATATTTTTCATTTGCCACTGTCCCTCTTCTTTCAGCAACAAACATGTCACGAATGATTCCCTGCTGTGTCATTACGACGCTTGGTTGGGGGTGTTGAGGAAGCCAGCAGACTTGATTTGTCTCGTGTGGAAACTCCTTTACACTGAACGAGAAGTACATCTATCGGAACATATTTTCCTGGCTGAGGTACCAGCGTGACAGGCATGGAGGGAAAGGGAAATATCACCAGAGATGTTCATCTTTTTTCCTTTCTGGCTCCACTCATGCTAAACAATTCAACTGGGGTACGTTGTCTGTCTGTGTTGAGGATTTGGAAGCTTTGAAATCTAAGTCATGCTAGGGCGAAAGGTATAAGTGTTTGATAGAGGGGAAGCGGGGGGGGGGGGGGGGGGGGGAGGAGACTGAGGTGATGCATATCCAGGCGATTGTAGGTGAGTGTTTACAGGGCAAGATGAGGCTGTAGACAAAGGGGGCAGCATTGACCAGCATGAGATACCTCCAGGACACACCCTGCAAAAGGACCCAGGACCCACATAATCGAGTCCATGACATGGCCAGGCTCCGCCACTGCTGAGGTACCAGCTCAATGAATGAGGAATAGGTGGCAGAATCATGCCTGGACACAAAGAAATGCTC
>JADBJO010005563.1:0-30000 GCA_016801955.1 Conus betulinus
TTTTTTTTATAGAGGTGGGGTCTCCATCGTCCTACACAGACTTCAACATAAGTTAAGGACCACTTGCAATCTGTCTGACAAATGCAACACGCGCGAAACCAAAAATGTTCCGTGAGTACAGATATTTAATTGCAACCCTTGTGAATCAAATTAAAGCAATTTCATTTGGATTGCGTAATGTTTTTGCAATGATAAAGCAATGTAAAGAGACCCACCCTGGGAAAAGAAAATCCACGGATTGAGATCTGGACTGTTCGCAGGCCATGCCATCCTGGTGATCCCAGCTTCCTGAATGAAAGTGTTGACAGCCCTGCAGTGGTGTGTGGTGTGGCGTTGTCATCCTGGAGGACAGCTTGGGGTCCGATCTGCTGGAGGGTCGCTGTGACCAGAGGCTGTAAGATCTCCTGCAGGTAGCGCTGCCATTGAGCATGCCCTCCACATGGTAGAGAGGAGTCCTGTAGTGTCGGCTGATGCCTCCCCAAACCATAATGGAGCCACCTCCAAAAGCAGCCGCCTCCTGGATAGCATCATCTTGCAGCTGCTCCTGTGGGCGCCGCCACACCCTGATGCGGCCGTCTTTGGGGCTCACCATGAAGCGCGATTCGTCGGTGAACAGGACATGGCCCCAATGAGCACGAGTCCACCTCAAATGGTCCTGGCACCAAGCAAGTCGGCGTGCCCTGTGACCTGCAGTCAGCATGGGCTTCTTCACCGGACGCCTGGAACGCAAGGCGGCGGCATGTAGGCGACGCCGAGTGGTCTGCCCGCTTACTGCTGTGTTGGTGGAAGCACGCAGTTGCTGACTCAAGGCATTGGTGGTGGTTGTCCTCTCCCGAAGGGCCTGTCTGCAGAGGTACCAGTCCTCACGTTGTGTGGTTTTCTGGGGGACGCCCTGGGCGTGGCCGTTCCTGGACGTGCCTGTGGTTTGATGGCGCTGTCTCAGACGGATGATGATGACCGAGTGTGACACTTGCAGCCTTCTGGCCACCTCTCGGACGCCTACTCCGTCCCTGCAGCCAGGCGATAGCTCGGGCACGATCGAAATTTCTCAACTTTCGTCTCGCTGGCATGTTGGTGTTGTGCTTCAGAACGGGTATTCGACGGCTTTTATGGCCATTGTGGTGAGCACAACGCACTCCATATACTTCATGCTGTCACGTGCATCAGGATTTTCACCTGTAGACAGTTCGAGTCAGTGTGCACGGATTGCTGCTGACAAACAGCTTGTTTTGCCAAACAAGAGCACTTTTCTGCACGCTCAAGGGGAGTCAGTGCAGCTCTTGCATGCTTGGCAGTATTTATTGAATGTCTGTGTGCTATTTCCAGATGGACACTCGCATGCTGACTTTTGATGTCTGAACGTTTGATACACACCCCTCCATCTCTCTTTGCTACTCTACTTATCCTTACTTTTAGCAAACACTATTTCACATTTCCACACCAAGCAATTTGGATTTTATTACATCATTTGAAAATAACTCCTTCAGCTTCCTCCGCCACCCCTCCCCCACCCCCTTCCAGAGGACGCTGCAGGCGCTGTTCCTTCTATCCACCAATCTGGCCTACACTCTCTCCGCCACCAAGGAGTACAAACGGGGGATGTTCTTGGTGTGGGTGTCCCCTCATCTTCTCCTGCCAAACGGGACTCTTCACGCTAATGCCCTCGGCGTGCGGACGAGTGTTCGGAAGCAAGAACCTGAGCTTCAACTATGGCCTGCTCTTCACTTCTCAGGTCAGGACCTCTGCAAGACACATGCTGACAGAGGGGGGGGGGGGGGGGGAGGGGGGAGGGTGGAGGGAGTAAGTGGTTAAGTGGTGGAGGAAGGGATGGGGGTAATTTGTTTATAGCCCAGCCGACTGCAAAGGGCAATATCAGGGCTGTCGCCGCGTTGAAGTCAACACACAAGTCATGCAGTCACACAACCCTTTAAAATACATATTCTAAAGACACACACCGAAATTTTGTTCAAAAATCTTTCTACTGTAAAATTTCAGATCAGATGAAAAATGTTACGTCTCTCTCAGAAATTCAAAGATCACATCAGGTGAAACATCTGTGAACAATGTTTTCATGGAGTCTGCTGTAAAATGTTTATGTCTCATATCATGCAAGTCCCAACACTCTGAATGAATAGGTTCCATTGCGAGTGGTTCATGCCATGGAAATGCACCATGGAGCTTCTTCACTCTTTAAAGGGTACGAATGAGTTAAAAACGAACGGCCAGTGTGCAGCTGGCATAAAAACCGTTTCTTCTTTGCGACCACCAGAGGTAGATGAGAGGAACTCTTTTAGGTTTGGACGGATCTGGAAAAGTTTGTTATCCGTCCATGTATTCCAGTCCTCCTGCCAGAGGCTCTCCGACATGATCATTAACTTTCGGTTTCAAATCTGAGAAGGGAATAGATTTGTTAGATATATGGTTTTGCATTGCATTGTATAGTAGGGGATAGATATGTTAGATATATGGTATTGCATTGCATTGTATAGTAGGGAATAGATATGTTAGAAATATGGAATTACATTGTATTGTATAGTAGGGGATAGATATGTTAGATATATGGAATTACACTGCATTGTATAGTAGGGAATACATACGTTGGATATATGGAATTACATTGCATTGTATAGTAGGGAACAGATACGTTGGATATATGGAATTACATTGCATTGTATAGTAGGGGATAGATATGTTAGATATATGGAATTACATTGCATTGTATAGTAGAGGATAGGTATGTTAGATATATGGAATTACATTGCATTGTATAGTAGGGGATAGATATGTTAGATATATGGAATTACATTGCATTGTATAGTAGGGGATAGTATGTTATGGTATTGCATTGCATTGTATAGTAGGGGATAGATATGTTAGATGTATGGTATTACATTGCATTGTATAGTAGGGGATAGATATGTTAGATATATGGAATTACATTGCATTGTATAGTAGGGGATAGATACGTTATGGTATTGCATTGCATTGTATAGTAGGCTGCTGTCTCCGGGAAAAGCAAGGGGCCTTAATGCAGACAGTGCCGCCAGTATCGGTTTGTGCTTCTGTATATTTTCCTTTACTTGTTCAGTTACTTCCAAAATGACGTTAACACCACCAGTCGTGGCAAAGCAGTTAGCGTCAATGACTCCCGGCCGGCAAGTAGTGGGTTTGATTCCTATCAGAGACATTTATTTCTGGAGTTTCTCTGCGTCCATCGACTCCTACCTGGGGGTGAGTTTGCTATGGGCTCCAGGGGGAAGTCTGGACTTCACAGTCGAATTTCATCTACTTAATGGATGCGTCTCTCAGTGTTGTTCAAATGTCCTGACCAACTCTGCAGGTGTCTGCATCTCTCGGGCCTGGTTGACACCGGGATCTATTATGAAAGTAAGCGTTCAGTTCAGCCCTGTCATGCGATCTGGACCAGAATGGACATCCGTAGCATCATCCTCATAGCATCATCCTCATAGCATCATCCTCATAGCATCGTCGTCATAGCATCGTCATCATAGCATCATCCTCATAGCATCATCGTCATCCTCATCGTTCGTTCAGCATTAAAAAAAAAAAACATGTCTCAAATTCTGTGGCCCTTAATGCCATGCTCTCGAGGTGACTTCAGTTTTGATCGCCTCTCCACGTATGTGGCCTTGATTTTTGATTCTGTCGGAGTGACTGGTGTCGGCAAATATATAGGAACTGTCGTTGGACGAACGTTAAGGCGACCTCCAGAGGGAGAGCTCACTCAAGCCCGCTCTGCGACTAAGCAATTGTTGTAATCAGCAAGGGGCTTAGAAGGTGGGTGTGCTAGATCAGAACAAGCACCACTGAATACTACCGAACTGACACGGCAGCAGTGCAGGGTTTCCGTTGATGGGTTGCCTTATGACAACTTGATATTGACAGCTTCCTGTGCATTGCCGGTGCCGGGGCTGGGGCTGTGGCAGGACGAGCCAAGCTGCAGCTGTGGACGAGGGGTCAGAGTGAGCGGCGTGTCTGCAATGCCACTGGGGTGGCACAGAAGATGGAACAGCAAAAAATGATATTGAGAGAGAGAGAGAGAGAGAGAGAGAGAGAGAGAGAGAGAGAGAGGAGAGAGAGAGAGAGAGACAGACAGAGACAGAGACAGAGAGAGACAGAGACAGAGACAGAGACTACTTAGAACTTCAAAAATCTTAAGTTCCAGTATACATAATATCAGCTTCAAGATCTTTCAATCTTTCCTAGTCCTACGACAGTTTGAAATCAGTAAATCAAAATACGCAAAACATGATTGAAAGGATCTTTCTTTTCTTTCTAAACTAAATAAGGCTTCTTAAATACCCTGTTTTAGACGTTCGTGTGTGTGTGTGTGTGTGTGTGTGTGTGTGCGTGCGTGCGTGCGTGCGTGCGTGCGCGCGCGCGCGCGCGCGCGCGCGCGCGTGTGTGTGTGTGTGTGTGTGTGTGTGTGTGTACACAACAAATACATACATACATACATACATACACGCACACGCACATACACACCAGCATGCATTTACGCGCGCGCGCGCGCGCGCGCGCGCGCGCGCGCGCACACACACGCGCACACACACACACACGCGCGCACGCAAGCACGCACATACACAAGTACGTACATACACACATGCATGCACGTACGCGCGCGCACTCACACACACACACACACACACACACACACACACACACACACACTCACATGTGTATGTGTATGTGCGTGCGTGTTATGTGCGTGAGTGCACGCATGCACGCACGCACACACACACACACACACACACACACACACACACACACACACACACACACACGTACACATGCACATACACGCACGCACGCATATATACACATGCATGCACGTACGCACGAGTACACACACACGCACACACACACACACACACACACACACACACACACACACGCATGCACGCACGCACACACACACACACACACACACACACACACACACACACACACGCATGCACGCACATAACACGCACGCACATACACACACACATGTATGCGCGCACGCACACGCACACACACACACACAGACACACAGACACACACACACACACACATACGCACACACAGTGAGACAGAGAAACAGAGACGAAAGAGAGAGAAACCTAACTATCTCGATGGTGCAGGTCCAGATCCAGGCGAAACACAAACAAAAAAAAAACAAAACCCCCAAGGGGGACAACAGAAGGGCATCCAGGGACTCTGAGCTGGATGAGACACCTGGCCCTCTGGAGCTGTACCTGTTCAGGGCTGAAACCCTCACATGATTTCTCTGTGAAGATCCTGTCTGGTTGCCCTCTCCCTGCAGGTCCTGCCCAAGGCTCTGTCACAGGTACGCTATTTCAGCTCACCTTGAACATTCCGCTTCAGGAAATTAATGCTTCAGCGGCCACTTACCGGCTGTGTGTCTGCCACAGAGAGCTTAGATCAAAGAGCGGTTTAGCCGTTTGGTGTGTCAGTTGGAGTGGGCAGATGGCAACGTAGTCACTCGGCCCTTTGAAATGTGTGGCTGTGATGGTAGGCCGACCAATCGGTTCGTCGGTTAGAGAGGACAGATGAAAACGGGCTCGTCGGGCCCTTTTAATTAGATGTGTCGCTACGATGACACACGAACCGTTTGGTGTGTTGATTAGAGATGGCATAGGGCAACAGATTCACTCAACCCTGTTAAATGTGTGGCTACAGTGACATACAAACTGTTAGGTGCGTTAATTAGAGATGGGCAGGGGGGAAGCAGATTCACTTGGCCCTGTTAAATGCCTGGATACAATTACATGCACATCATCTGGTCTGTTAACTGCAGAGGTTAGATGAGAGTAGACTCATCTGACCCTTTTAAATCTGTGGCTACGATGACATACAAACCGTGTTGATGGCGTCAGTGAGAAAGGTCAAAGAGAAACGGGCCTCTTTTGGCCCGTTTGAAAGTGGAGTGACGATGACAAACAAGCAGTTTGTGATTTGCTCTGAACAGTCCTTTTCAACCACAGGGCTCCAAGGCTTAGGAAATGGGTGCCTGCACTGTGTACCAGCTGTCCCACACACCTTGACCAGTGCCCAGAGAACACAGAGTACCACTGCAATGTGTTGCACACCTTGACCAGTGCCCAGAGAACACGGAGTACCACTGCAATGTGTACACACCTTGACCAGTGCCCAGAGAACACGGAGTACCACTGCATGTGTTGCACACCTTGACCAGTGCCAGAGAACACGGAGTACCACTGCAATGTGTTGCACACCTTGACCAGTGCCCAGAGAACACGGAGTACCACTGCAATGTGTTGCACACCTTGACCAGTGCCCAGAGAACACGGAGTTCCACTGCAATGTGTTACACACCATGACCAGTGCCCAGAGAACACGGAGTACCACTGCAATGTGTTACACACCTTGACCAGTGCCAGAGAACACGGAGTTCCACTGCAATGTGTTACACACCTTGACCAGTGCCCAGAGAACACGGAGTACCACTGCAATGTGTTACACACCTTGACCAGTGCCCAGAGAACACGGAGTACCACTGCAATGTCTTACACACCATGACCAGTGTCCAGAGAACACAGAGTACCACTGCAATGTGTTACACACCTTGACCAGTGCCCAGAGAACACGGAGTTCCACTGCAATGTCTTACACACCTTGACCAGTGCCTAGAGAACACAGAGTACCACTGCAATGTGTTGCACTGTTTTTGTCTCAGATTCTGACAGCGGCGGCCAGCGCCTTCCTGGGCGAGCTATTGATTGAGGAGATCGGCTACTACGGCCTGTTCCGCATGATTGGAGGAATCGTTGCCTTGGGTAGGTCATGTGTGTGGTGTCACTAACATGTTCCGTGTCATAAACGGAAAGTTAAACCCAAACTCTCTTGGAACATTAACAAGTTATTCTCTGCCCCTATCCATCCCCAACCCTGGGCATGAAGTCAGGCGGAATGCTGTGCGCCATACTTGGTAGAATAAATTCATCCATTAAAAATTGGTGGTACCAGCTGCCGTGGCGAAGTGGTTAGCGTCGCGGACTCCCGCTGGGAGATCGTGGGTTCGAATCCCATCAGAGACATGTGCGTTTTTCTGCCCCCGACCGGCTCCTACCCAGAGTTGAGTTTGCTGGGGACACAGTTGGGAAGACTGGGACCACACAGTCGAGTTTCATCCACTTAATGGATGCGTTTCTGAGAGTGTTGCTCAAATTTTCTGACCAACACTGCAGGTGCCTGTATTTCTCGGGCCTGGTTGACGCCAGGATATATTATGAAAGGAAGCGTAGAGTACAGCCCTGTCATGTAGTCTCAGACCGAAATGGAAATCCGTAGCATCATCTTAATCATCCTCATTCTCATCGATCAGCATAAAAAAATGTCTCAAGTTCTGTTCTGTTTTCATGCCCAGCTCTCATGGTGACCTCAATTTCGATGTCCTCTCCACGTCTGTGGCCGGCGAGTCCATGCGAGCTGTCGTTGGACGGACGTAGTGGCGCCCTCCGGTGGGAGAGCTCACTAACGCTGGCTCTGCGACTAAGCAATTATTGTCGCCTGTAGCGGGCTTATTAGGTGGTGTCCTCCATATGTTAGATCAAAACAGGCGCCACTGAACACCACCGAAGTGACTCGGCAGCAGTGCAGTGTCTCTCTTCTGGTGGGTTGCCACTTGACGACTTGACATAGAGTGCTCCATGTGGATTGCTGGTGCCGGGGCTGTGGCGGGGCCGACCGGGCTGTGGCTGCGGAATAGCTATTAGGAGTTTCAAGTACAGTCAAAGCCGCTTATAACGAATCGCTGGGGACATTCAAAATTGCTTCACTATATCCGGCTTTTGTTAGAACCGACGCGTCGGTTATAACGATTTTCTATCTGGTTGCTTCGTTATATTTGGCGTGATCTCTCTCTCTCTCTCTCTCTCTCTCTCTCTCTCTCTCTCTCTCTCTCTCTCTCTCTCTCACACACACACACACACACACACACACACACACACACACACACTGAAGTGCGTGCCCACATACATGGGCAGTAATCAAGCTCGTTTCCTTGGCTGTTTTATAATTTAATGAAAATGACTTAAAAATTGTTTCCAAAATATGGCTGTGAATTACCGTAAAAAGATCACATACACCTATGTTGCAGTTCGAAGGTTTAGAAACCGATAAGTAAAACAGGCGAACAAATTTCACTGTATTATTCTGAAGACTCACAGCGCCATGATCTAAAGGTGGAAGGGGGCAAAAAGGGGGGATTTCTGCACTGTTCGTTTATCGTTTCACATTTTTAGGTCATTGGAGACTGCACTGGTATGGAAATACAAACTTTGAAATATGCGAACTCTGTCGTACTGGAGAGTAATTTTTTGTGCTAGTCACAGCTGGACAAGAAATCACACTAAAAAATCAAGGTCTTGAAAAGAATTTTTTTTTTTTACCTCTCCATCATTTCAGCGAAAGTCAAAGATGTGGTATTATGTTTTTTTGTGTATACAATCAAGAGTTCTTTATTATTAGCAGTACACATTAGATAACTCCTATACAGTTCGTAGAATGAGTTATAATGTCTGATATGTGAATGTTCACATTCTATGAAACAACAGAAAATGATGATTGTCGCCACATTGGACAAAAAAAAAAAAAAAAAAAAATCCCTTAATTTCTCACATTCTATGAAACAGCAGAAAAAGATGATTGTTGCCACAGATGGACAAAAAGAGAAATTCATCCAATTCTCACATTCTGCAAAACAACAGATAAGGGTTATTGTTTTCACACTGGACGGGAAAAAAATCCCTCAAATTTTCACCTTCTGTGCAACAGCAGAACAGAACGATTGTTGCCACACTAGACGGAAAAAAAAATCCTTCAAATTCTTACATTCTATGACAAGTGTAGAAAACGACGATTGTTGCCACTCTGGACAAGAAGAAAAATCCCTCAAATTCTCACAGTCTGTGAAATAACAGAAAAAGATAATTGCTACCACACTGGTCGGGAAAATAATCTCTCAAGTGAAATATCACAGTCTTTGAAAGAACAGGCAAGGTTGATAGTTGCCACAGCTGGACAGAACAAACAAACAACACAAACAAAAACAAAAACAAAAAAACTCAAACATGAACAGTGAAGAAAAAAAAATCTCAAAATTGTGATAAATTTGCTTTTCATCCTCATGACACAGTAGTCACATGATTACACAAAGGCACCCAAGTCCATGTGCGTGCAGCAACGTCTGTCAAACTTGTAGTTTGATTCTCACCGATAAGTACCTAAAAAAATGAGTTCTGGCGTGCTGTGGGTCTCCTCACCTCCAAAATACTGACTTTCACACTTCTCTCTTCTTTTTTGAAGCCAGAATGGTCGCCAGTGTCAACGACGCAATTTCAAATTCTTCCGCTAGTGTCTTCTTCTGTTTTGCGAGGTTTCTTTCAAGTTCTGGATTGTTCCAGTCCAATCTTTCGTTTTAGCGACAGACCTTTGCCACGTGTAGATGCCATGATGAAATGGCCTGTCATATCAAGGCCTGACACCCTCCTTCCCCTTCACCCCGCCCTCGTCCCTCTAGCATCTGTCCTCCGTCCACAGTCGCTGACTAGTTGACCCCGCTCGCATTACAGGACAGTGAAATACGAGGTTTCTTGCTTACGAATTACAGAGGTGACGTTTACACTACAACAAAGAGTAAACAATATCGTGTACTTTCAATCTACCTATGTGAAGCTTTGTAAGAACATAAAAAAAGCTTAGGTTATGGAGCTCGTCAAACACATGTATAAACATGTGATTTCTGTTTAGAGCAACGCATAGAATGCTCAACATTTCATATGCGACGCGGACACTCCCCCGTCTCCTTAGAACAGTAAAGCAACCGTATGAAGCAATGTGATGATGGATTATCCCGTCGTGTCTGACGGATGAGCAGGCAGGCAGGTCATCTGCTAATGTGGGTCTTCATGTGGGAATAAAGACCAAATCCTGAGGCCCAAAGTCCCTCAACTGCATAGAATAGAGTCCTGCAAGGATGGCCCCATTTTCTCCGGTTCCTCATTTCCTGGATGGCAGCTGTTCTGTTGCGCACAAACTGTCTTTGCGCCCTGGGAACACCGTTGATTCCACTGTGTTCTGTCATGGGTGACATCTTCCCAGGAAGCAGTGTCGATGTGGCAGTTTCTGAGGTTGGCCTTCAAGGTGTCTTTGTATCTCTTGAAAGACCTTCCTTGGTCACGTTGTCCTTCCATCAATTATCCATTGAGCAGCGTCTTTGGAATTCTGCTCTCCTCCATATGGACAAATTGTCTTGTCCATCGTTGCTGGCTTTTGATGAGCATACACTCAATGCAGGTAGGCCACACTTCTTCTGGACCTGTAGGCTGAACACTCTGTCTTGTCATTTGGTGCTGCAGATCTTGCGCAAGCATTGTTGATGATGTAACTGTTCGTATGTGTCGGCAGCACGTGGTCCAAGTCTCACAATAGTAGAGGAGAACGCTCAGAACCACAGCTCCGTACGTGGCGACCCTTGTTTGCAGTTTGATGTCATGGTCTTGCCACAGATTCTTTGAGAGTCTGCCAAAGGCAGAGCTGGCCTTTGAGATGCGCAGCATCACTTCTGCATCCAGAGATGCGTTGCTGCTTACAGTGCTGCCTAATAGCAGAACTTGTCCACTTGTTTGATCTCTGTATTGATGATGACAGATCGCGGTGGAGCACTGCCAACTCCGGACGATGAAGTATGGAACATGGCCTCGGTCTTACCAAGACTGATTGTAAGTCCGAAGCGTTGATAGGTCCTTGCAAGGTGATCTGTGATGTACTGGATGTCTTCATGGGAGTGTGCGCGGCCAGTGCGTTGTCATCAGCAAAGAGGAACTCTCTCAGAAGGACATCAAATACTCTAGTTATGGCCTGAAGTGGTCGAAGGTTAAAGAGTTTGCCATCTGAACGTATCTGAATGTACACCCCCTTGTCACGGTCCCGGAACGCATAAATAAGCTTTGCAGCAAACAGAATGGAAAAGAGGGTGGGAGCTAACATCTATCCCTGCTTCACTCCATTTTTCACTGGGAATGGGTCAGAGGTATCTCCGTTTCCTTGCACCCTTGCCTGCATGCCATCGCGGAATGAAAAGATCAGTGAGATGAGTTTTTCTGGGCAACCGAACCTGTGAAGGATCTTTCACAAGCCAGTCTGATTACGATGTCGAAGCCTTAGTGAGATCAACAAACACTATGTGGAGCTTCTGATTCTGCTCACAATTCTTCTCCTGTTGCTGAGGAACAGCAAACACCATGTCACTTGAGCCCCTGCCTGCGCGAAATTCGCAATGTGATTCAGGGACGATAGATTCTGCTATGTGGGCGATGAGTGGGTTCAAGATGACCCTGGGAAGAATCTTTCCTGCGATACACAAAAAGGAAATTCCACGATGATTGTCACAGGACACTTTATGACTCTTCCTCTTGTAGATGTGTACAGTTGAGGCATCTTTGAAAATCTTGGGGCACTCTCTCTCTTTTCCCATGTGGATTGGAACAGGTTGTCAGGGTTTCCGGTACCTCGCCTCCATTCTTGTAGATGTCAGCTGGGATTCCATCTGCTCCTGGTGCTTTCCCGGACGTGGTCTGATTAAGAGCCCTCCCAGTCTCTGCACTGGATGAAGGGTCTGCCAGAGATACTTCGCTGACAGCTTGGGATGCATTGCGATTGCTTTTTTTTAGATATTGACAAGTCTCTGTTCAAGACAGCATTGAAGCGCTCAGCCCAGCGAGCAAGGATGCCAGTCTTATCTCTCATCAGTGTGCTGTGGTCTGAAGCACGAATGGACGTTGATCCAGTAGTCGTTGGTCCTTAGATAATGCGAAGGCTTTCGTGAAATATTTCCATGTTGTTGATGTCAGCCACAGTTTGCAGTCTTTCTGCTTTCTTTTCCTATCAATCGTTCTTCATATACCGAAGCTTCTGTTGGGTGAGCGGCTGGGCATGCTGGTACTTCCGTTTTTTTCTTCTTGCAAGTCTTTTTCGCTGAGGTGATCTCTGTGGGTCTTTGGAGCATCTCTATGAGTTTGTTGATCTCTGAGTCGTTTTCATCAAATCAGTCTCTATGTCTATGTTCAACAAAGCCCAATGTGTCAGCTGCAGTGTTGCACAGGGATTCGTTGAAGACTTTCCATTTCTTCCCAGTGTATTGTCAAGTGAGATCGATGTTTGACAGACATTCCTGAATCCGTTCTTGCAGAATGTCTCTGCTGTTGCACAGGCGAGCAATGCTCAGCCTTCTTGGGGGTTTGTCTGTGGCTGATTTGTTCTTCAGGGCAAGCTGGATGTTCATCTTGCTCCTGATCAGGTGGTAATCGGACCAGCAGTCAGCCCCCCTCATGCAGCGTGTGATGAGGACATCACGTCTGTCCCTCTGGCGAACAGCAACATAGTCAAGCATGTGCCATTGGAGCGGGAATGCGTCCACGTGTTCTTGAACTTGTCTGCCTGTAGGAAGATGGTGTTGGTGATGGAGAGGACATGTTGATGAAGCAATATATATCGCAGCGAACTAACCAACCAAAATTCCGGGAAATGGTTCCCGAACACAAAAGTAACCATTTCGTTATATCCGGCTTGAACACTACATGGGACCAAACATATGATTACCTATAGACGGCGGCTTCGTTATAATCAGCGTGATCGCACGCTTGGGACCCTAAAAAAACCATTTTGTTATAAGCGGAATTTCGTAACATCCGACTTCGTTACATCCGACGTATTTTCAGTCATGTAAGAAGGATTTTTACCGGGACCAACCTTTTTGCTTCGTTATATCCAGTATGCGTTGCCAAGTCATTACTATGTCGGAAGAATTGTTAACCTGCACTTACAGCCCCTCCCCCCCCCCCCCCCCCCCCCACCCCCCCCCACTCCTCAGACACACACACTTTATCTAGTTCCCTGCTATATATCTTTATAAAGCCTTTAAGAGAAGAGAAATGATTGTAGCTTGAACTACCAAATTGCTTGTCCCTTTGAAGGCAATTTTAGTGCATGACGTCATGCACGCACTGGTGTAATGTTGTTCTTTTCATGTTCTCTTTGTTCCCTCTGTAAGCTGGTGTAACATTTCCATGTTGTCTTTTGATTTACTTTTGAAGATGTTGGATTGACACTATTATGACATTATTGATCATTAATGTTCACTTCCCTTCAAATGGGGCTTTGGCTTTTCTGAATAAAACTCTGTTCGGTTCTGTAGTTTAGACCATCAGTGGCTCTCAGGAGCATATCTGTGGAACTCGCTCCCTATAAATGCCGTAACAACGGCTATGCTTTCCTCTTTCAAGGATAATCTTTTCAGGTACCTAGTTTTAACAACTTCTATAACCTAAACTCGAACAGCATTATGTCTGCTTTTGTCCCTGCACAAACCTGCCCTCGCCCACGAATGTGTGTGTGTGTGTGTGTGTGGGGGGGGGGGGGGGGGGGGGGGGGTCTGTCTGTGTGTCTGTCTTTGTGTCTGTGTCTGTGTATGTGTGCATGCGCGCGCGCGCGCATATATGCATTGTTTGCGTGCGTGTCTGTTGTATATGTATGTATACATGTATGTATGTATGTATGTATGTATGTATGTGTATGTGTATGAATGCAAGACAGAGAGACCTTTTGATGTGTCCCTTTATATACATGCTTTTTTTTTTTTTCCTTCTTCCCTTTTCTTTTTTTTCTTTTTCCCCCTTTTTTCTGTCTTTCTTTTTTCTTTTCCTTGTATGTTTCGTAGTGATTCTCAAATATTTCATGCTATTTTCTTGTTGATCGTTTTGTTGTTGCACTTTGATTTGCTTTTTTCCTTTGGTTTCATTATTTTTGTCGTTGAATTTTAAATTTTCTTTGTCGTTAGACATCGGTCCACTGTCTATTTATTTAGTTTTAGGGTTTTTTTTTTTGTTTTTTTTTTTTTTGGGGGGGGGGGGGGGGGGGGGGGGGGGGGGGGGGGGGGTTGTTGTTGTTGTGTTGTTTTTGTTTGTTTTGCTTTTTTTTTTTTACTTTTGTCGTATTTCTTTTTGTTTTTGTTGATTGTTTTGTGTTCTATTGTATCGTGTTGCGTTGGACTGTCGGTTGCAGCTCTACTCATTGCGATCATCATACAGCCCAAACCCCGGATGGGAAACCCGTGTGAATCAAAGACGACTGGTCCATGCAAAGTCCATGACCAGGACAGACGACACTGGAAGAACGTTTCGTTGACGAAAATGTCACAGTTTGTATTTTTTCAGCCTATCGCTGTTTTCAGGTGTTTTATCGTTTTTGTGAGTTTTGGAAGTGTGGAATGTTTGAACGTTCGCTTCTTTCTTTTCTTTTCTTTTTTTTTTTTTTTTTTTTTTTTTTTTTTAAAGAATAGTTTGTAACCATCTTAATTTTCTAGGTGCGGAAGTGAACATTTATGAATTTTCGGAGTAGTATGGAAAATCATTTTACGAAGCGCTTGCACTTTTAAGATTTATTGAAAATCATTATAGTGTGTATAATGGCAATCCAAACATTTTGCAGTGTTTGACAATCGGTATATTTTATAATGTGTCTTAAAGTATCTACGGCACGTTTAACGATGACACAATGTTAACGTAGGCAAGCAAAGTGCCCAATGTCAACAGCAGGCGGTCCACTTGCCGTAAATCGTGGGTTCATGAAGTAGGTTGTTTGCTTAGTGTGTCAACATTGGGCAAGATGTCAACATTGAGCATGTGCAGTTGGAATAACGTTGGCAGGATTCTGCATCATCCCGGTGACTCCCTTCCGTCCTTCAGCCCACGACATCAGCTGGAAAGACGCCGTGCGTCCTGTCGAGAAAGCCCTGCTGTGCGAATAGCGCTGTGTTGATTGTGTAGTGAGTGAGCCGCCTGAAGGGGCCGTTCAATAGGGTGTCTTCATCATTCACTGTGATGCATCGGGCGTGTTGATCTTCACGCTGGTGGACTGGTGTTATACAGCGGGAATTGTAACACTGTGGCCATCTCCACGCTGCGTGTAACAATACACGAGTCTGGTTGAAACATATAGCGGCTGCAGCAGCCTGCACGAAATATTAACAGTATTTACTCTCTCTCTCTCTCTCTCTCTCTCTCTCTCTCTCTCTCTCTCTCTCTCTCTCTCTCTCTCGTCGAATTCTGTTGTTTTTTAGAAATGGTGGTTATATCTTTAAGTATGAGAAGTGGTGTAATGGACAGAAAGATCGATAGTTAATATACGTGAATATCCTAGAGTCATCATGTCGACTGTGCTGCCTTTGATGCATTGTTTACACGATTTAGCTAGTACAGCGAAAAAAGGAGTCATGAATATTGTAAGTTGCTGTGGTCATCAGGAGAAAAATTGCCTTTCATATTCTTTACCTTGTTTGATGCTCAAATCCTGCCTGTGTTTAGCCATGGAGCCGAGGTTTGTGTCATCACTGAAACTCAGTATAGTAGAAAAACGTGTACTCGTTTTCTTTAGAAAGATTTTGAATGGTAATACAAGACCTCCTAACGTGACGATTAACGGTGAGTTAGGACCCCCCCCCCCCCCCCCCCCCCCCACACACACACACACACACACACTCCCGTATGTAAACTTGTACCTCAAAAGTATTCAGTAGTGGTTAAGAAAGTTCAAGATGCCATTGGATCATTGACCTCAGAAGTCTGATAGAATGCTATGACATTTTCAGGACAACAACCAGAAAACATGGGCTTCAGCAGGTTTTTTTTTTTGTACAACAATGGATAGGGAGAGGTTTGGGGAAACGAGGGAGCAGAGGACGGCAAAAGACTTTTAACAGCAATGAAGAAGACAGTGTGGTTAATGATTACAAGATGGTCTCATGACATGGAAGAAAGTGGTCGTTTTCAGCTGTATCGTTCGTGGTGTTACCCCCCCCCCCCCCCCCCCCCCCCCCCTCCTCCCCCCCGTTCAAATCCGGTTATGGTTAGGTGTCTTCAAGTGAACGTGCATAAGCTACGCTTCCATAGTAATAGAACTGAAAATGATTTGTCGTGTCCATTTTGTGATTTTAATGAAATGGCGACGAAAGATCACTTTGTTTTAGATCGTCCCCGTTATCAGGATTGAAGAAAAACGTATATTCTAAATAAATACTACTTCTGGTCTGAGAATAGCCATGGATAGTTCCGCTGGCTCTCCATCTTGAAGAAGCTTTCACACTACGCAGTTTTCTCTCGAGTGAATAAAGGAACTTGAAATGTAGGTAGTTTAGGTATGTTTGTAAGCGTTATTACTGAATGTAGACATTGAATTTTTTGGTGATACGAATTGATTGTGTTTTTATAGCCACACTCGGTCACATGGGTCTATGGCCTGTTTATTGAAATAACAGATTTCAGAGTTCTCTGTCTCTCTCGTTGAAGATTTGCCTCTAACCTTTTAAAAGTCTTTTTCTCGTTCTCTCCCTCCCTCTTATTCACCGTCTTCTTTCACACACACACACACACACACACACACACACACACACACACACACACACATGCGCGCGCGCGCACACACACACACACACACACACACACACACACACGTCTCACTGTCTTTATGTCTCTACCTCTGACGAGAGAAAGTTCTTTGTCAACACTGAAGCAGAATCATCCTAGTCAGTCAATATTTCTCTTTCTTTTTTTTTATTCACGGCTTCTTTGCAGTCTTTTTTTTCAAGTCAAGTCAAGTCAAGTCAAGTCAAGTCAAGTCAAGTCAAGTCAACTTTATTATCTGAATTTGAGAAACTAATTTGTGGTCGCACACATTCACAGCAAATAAACAATAATTTTGTCACATTACCCATTTTCTCACATATGACATACATTCATTCATATAAAGGAATTTGGATTTCAATTAAACATCTCCTCGGTTCATAAAATCAATGGACAGGGGAATAAAATCTTAAAATCTGACGCTTCTGTATTTAAGCGATCGATATCTTCGTCCTGACTGAAGAAGGTCATACTGATTTCCAAGAACGTGGGTCTGGTCACACGCAATCTTCTTTGCTTTACAAACAACACGGCACCTGTACAGCTCACCTTTTTTGTCTCTCACCAACGATTTTTCCTCCCACGTTCACCACTTTCTCAAGCACATTTCTACTCTTCACAGTCAACCCACCATACCAACACATAAATGAGAAAGTTAAAACAGATTCCAAGAAGCATGAATAAATGTCCGAAGAATGTCAGTATTCACATGAAATGATCGCAGCTTGCGAAGACAATATAATCTGGTTTGACATTTTTGTGGACATACTCAACATGGGATTTAAATTCAGCTTATTATCTATAAAAGTTCCTAAATATTTGTATGATTCAACACGTTCTACTTCAGCACCTTTGATAAAAAGCGGTGGTACAGCTTTTGGATTCTTTCTAAAATCAATCAACATTTCTTTCGTTTTTTGTTACATTCAGATCAAGATAGTTATGATCGCACCAGTCAACAAATCTTTGAACCTCCTTGAAGTAAACAGAATCAGAGTTGGAAAGATCCACAAGTGCTGAGTCATCTGAATATTTAATGTACAAAGTTGAATCACTTCCTGAACAATCATTTGTGTACAGAGTAAAAAAGCACTGGTGATAAAACAGTACCCTGGGGCGCGCCAGTTGAAATGACTCTGGAAGACGAAACAACACTTTGATATCGAACAGACTGTGTCCTCTGTGTTAGAAAATCAATTATCCAAAGAATGAGCTTGTTACACACATTTATGTTAATGAGTTTCTTTGCCATCAGATGTGGTTGTATGGTGTTGAATGCTGATGAGAAATCAATAAAGAGAATGCGTACAAAGGAGGCAGGTTTTTCGAGGTGTGAAAAACGCATGATGGAGAAGTGTGAGTGTGGCATCATCTGTTGATCTGTTCTGTTGGTATGCGAACTGAAACGGGTCTTGGTACTGTGTAGTATCTTTTAAAACAGAACAGAGGACAATTCTTTCAAGACATTTCATTGCAACAGATGTGAGGGCAACTGGTCGGTAATCATTTAAACAGCTTGGGTTGCGTTTTTTTGGAACAGGACATACAGTGGCATTTTTCCATAAACAGGAATTATACATTCTCTAAGTGACCAGGTAAACAAACGACTGTAAACATAGGAGAGCTGAGAAGCACACACCTTCAACAATTTTCCACAGAATATTATCAGGGCCCATTGCCTTTCTCACATTTAAACGTTTAAAAAAAAAACTGAACATCATTTTCCTCAATCACAACAGAATCACTTCCATCAACATCGTTTTTAACATTGCTTTGGAGTTCTTCCTTCACTTCCTTTAATTCTTTACTAAAATCTTTATCATCAAATCGAATTTATAATTGTATTTGGGTATTTTGTCTTCCGGAAAATTTATTTTAGGATTTTTATTTAATTCATCTTTAGTGGAAAGTGATCACTTCCAAGAGTGTTTTGACATGTTTGCCAGATGCAGTCAAACGCTAACCGTGGAGAAATCAAGAACAAGTCAATGGCACTTGCTTTGAGTAGAAATATCTGGTATTCGAGTGATGCTGCCATCATTTAGCAAGCACAATGATGAGTCCACCACATTTTCAACGAAGCGATTGCTGGTTATAGTTGAGCAGTATTTCCCAGAATGGAAAGTGGGCATTAAAGTCTCCACCAACCAGTCATTTTTCATTAGTTTTAAACGTATGTAGCCACACAATGCTTCGATCATTCGGTCCTTGTGGCAAATAAACGGAGACAATGTTTAGAACATTCTTGTTTTTGATTCTAACACTTGCCGCGCAAGAATATAAGTCTGGTTGATCTGATGGAACTGGTGATGGGCATAAAGAATAATCAATGCCTTGCCGGATGTAAATAGCACTGCTTATCCTTTCTTTTACATTAGAAACTTGTTCATGTACTGGTGTATAATAAAAGTTAGGCAGTCTGGGTCATTTTGTTTTGCACACATTTAGAGACTGCACTATAAAAATGTGATACTTTAATTTTGCAAGGTGCTGAATAAGATATGATTCATTCGTAATTATTGATCTGGCATTCCACTGTAAAATGGTAATCATATCAGGTGATCTATCAGGCATGTCTTCAAAACAACACCAATAGAACTAATACAGGTTTCTAAATAACTAGCTACACAGAAAATCTGTATGCAAAAGAGAAAGATGAGGAAAGAGCAAAATGATAACAGAATGGTTGTTTAGAACAATATCAGATATAAACAAAATCAAAACTATCAACAGGCGAAAAACAGCCCACACTACTAGCTGTTCCTCAAAAGTATCTGGCTGACGGAATGTGTAAAGACTGCACAGTTTATTTGTTCTGTGTCAGTACCAGTCTCTTCAGCAGTCGTACATATTCCACCACCGTCCCTGTCGACTTTCAGCAAAGAAGGGCTGTCTTGGAAGGGGGTAGGTAACGCTGCGTGGGTGGTGGAGCCAGGGGTCGTCTGGCTGTTTTGCTGGGTCTGCTCCAAAAGAAATCCGTACGTGTAGCCTATCCCGAGTTGCCTGCTAGGACGCTGGCCCTCTGGTGTTGGGGTGTAGACCGTCCCACAGTGCTGTGATCTGAAGATTGTTGTAACTTATGAAGGATACATTCTCTATTTTGAACACGTCATTGGTGATCAGGGCACTGAAGAGCTGACGAGAAACTTCAGTGACAGGATCCTGAACAGGAGCGATCTTACTTATCACGATCTTCGTCTTTGGATGAATGCATTGAACGACAGCTTGGCTGCACACTTTTGGGTCCGACTTCCTCACATCATTTACTCCACAGTGAACAATTATCGCGTCCACTGATTCCTTAGCTAGGGTCATTGCTACTTCAAGCGCCGCTGGATGTCCTTTATAGTAAAGGTCTTGTGTAGATCTGCACTGAAGTCGTAGGGACGCCCCATTTGTTTCCCGTTGATACCTTTCACAACCGAGTCATGCAGCATCATGATCTTAGGAAGATAATGTTTATTCTCTTCGTGTTCCAAGGCATGACGAACTTTGTCGGGGTGCGACTTGACGTCAAGTTTGATATTTGCGTCATCTCTCTTTTTTCTCGAATGCGTTATTGATTTTTACCTCGTTTCTTGGTTGGTATGGCTTTTACAGGTAGTTCCGACTGTTCTTCCGTTGATAGTTTTTTTTTGTAGGCTTTTTCTGATGGTTTGAATTTGACAGCCTCGGCATAGCCACGTGACCCAAAACTAACTGATTAAATAAAATAGCTGTCTGCGTGTGAATGGCAGTCGCCCTTGTCTCAGTTGACTTTTTCATGCTTGTAAATTTCAGTAACAGATCGTTCTGCTTCGCAACTGTACTTTTAAGCAGAGAGGTCCGGTCACACGATTTGGAAACAACTGCGTGAAGGTCTTTTATTTCACTTACAGTTGCTTGGTCTTGCTCATGTTCTTGGTCTTTGCGCGAACGTACTTCATTCTGTTCGCCATTTTTGTCACGCCGATCATTCTCCTTCTCACGAATGGAATCTTCTTTTTCCGAAAACTCATAACATGAAGACTTTTTTTTTGACTCATGGTAACATTTTTACTTGCCATTTTCACTTAGGTGTTAGTCTGGCTTCCCCGACTTCTTGATCTGCTCAGTCTCGTCATTTTCTTGGGCAGTCTTTCAAAACCTCACCAGACTTTGATCTTCAGTTGTTTACTGTTACCGCCATCTTGTGTCAGGTCGTGTGTGTGTGTGTGTGTGTGTGTGCGCGCGCGCGGGCTCGCGAGCGCTCGCTTCAATTAATGTTACTGCTGTTTACACTGGTGCATGAAATCAATAATATGTACAGTAATTGGAAAACAGATGTACAGAAGGAGAGTGTCGCAGACATACATTCCCATCATTGTAGTTTGTACACCTGTCAGTGGTGGATTATAAACTTAATGTTGCGTAGAGCCTGGTTCGCATGCTCGCGCGCGCGCGCGCGCGCGCGCGCGCACACACACACACACACACACACACACACACACACACATAGCACGGGGGTGCGATTTTTAGGGCTATAACTTTTGGTTAGAATCCAGAAAAGATGTGCAACTGATGAATAAAACAATGATAACTATTCAGTTCGGCCCCTGCTTCTCCAAAGTCAAGCCTTGCAGGTCTTGCATTATAACGTGGACATCTTTCTGTCGGTTAAAGGAAGCAAACTCTTCTGCAACATCAACATTTTTCTTCATTTAATACGAAAAGTTTGTTTGCCTAAAACGAAAACACAGTTCATGTGAATGTTATCATCTGATAGACTCAATATGTCTGTCAAAACTGATTAGTATCACTTTCGAGCAAATTGAAGATATTCATTTGAATAATCGAGATCATATCTAAGCACGTGACAGGCTGTGTGAATGTGTGAGCTTATTTACGATCAAAATAGAATAATCCCAATCAAAATAGAATCGTCTCCATAAGGTGTAAGTCAATCTTCCTGTTTATGTCCTGGAGATAAAGCAGGATTTGCACTTTTGCTCAGTTCGGGTACTGGGAGTAGAGAGTGAGAGGTTGAGGATAATTATGGATTGTAAGTGAGAGGTGAGAGGAGGAGGTTGAGGAGGAATGGATTGTAAGTGTTGCTTTGAACCGCTGCTTTCTGATACACCATTTTATACGTGAAATGTCAGTGTCAACAATTTTACTTTGAAAATATGAAAATAATCAAGGTCGGTAACTGTTCGTCTGCAAAGATACGTGACCCAAAGTGTCATTTATTGTCGGCATTATGATCGTCTTACAACTTTGATAGTTACAGTGATAACCCAACATTCAGTTGCACTGAATAGTTTGCTTCTCAAAAAGCTCGGTGCATGTTTATGGACCCTGACGCTATTGAAATAATAACAAAGGTAGAATACTAAGAAGCCTAAATATACACACGTGCAAATGCTGCAGAAGACATTACCTGCCTATGAGCAACTATATCATTTAGCAATAAACAAACAAACAAACAAAAAAAAAAAACAGAAGTCTTCGGTAACTTAACGTGCTTATTGTTCATATATTTGCTCTGATGATTATTGTTCATATAATTGCTGTGATAAAAGTGACAGACAACGTAATCCTTCAGAAAAACTCATCTGAACAGTTGCAGACTGAAGCACAAAACTCGTCTGTACTGCGAGAGGACTGTATCAAAGTCGTGTTCAGTGAGATGGAGTTCTTTCAATAGGATAATCCTGATGATATTGTTAGTGCAGAAGTAGAGACCATTGTCCGTCAAATGAAAAACATACTGCTTGTGTTGCTGTTTCTGACTGGTGGACCAGCTAACGTCATCAACATGGCGATGTTCTATGAACAGGGTCTTCAGGATCGTGTCAACCTGTGTCTCTTTGCTTTGTCTTTAGCTGATGAATTGTTGTTGACTTTTTAAGTGGTACTGAACGCTGAGCAAGTGTATTTACATTTCAGTACGAAGGGATTTGCTGGTCCCATGTTCACTTTTCTGCCGAACAATAATTTGACTGTTCTTTTAGCCTCCTGTTGTATCTCTCCCGTGTTTTCTGCTATTATCGCCACTGAAAGGATGCACTTGAGCCTCAGTGGATAAAAGACACAGTCATCATTTGATATCAGAGTGTCTATTAAGTATTAAATTTGGTTCTGTATATTCCCCATCAAGGCATAGCAGACACTGGCTGCACAGATGAAGCTACAACATTGCATTTCTTGAATAAACTAATCAAATAAACTCTAACTGGCTTAACTGAGAGTATGTGTACGGTTGTATACTTAATGTAAGATCTTTAAAAGCAGTTCGTTAGTTTATATTTATGCAAACTATAGTCTCTGGACATTTTAATCTGCAGATTTGTAGATCACGTCTTCAAAAGAATTTTACCGAAGCAATAAACTGACTTTGTAGCGAGAAGGTAAGCTGCATGAACTTTTATTTTTGTTAGCTCTGAAAATGATTTTCAAGCTTTCTCAGTCATCAGTATGCAAAGATTGAGTACTTCGTCATCAACTGTAAAATCGGTTAATTGTTAATTCGAATCTCTGCTTTATTTACGTTTGTGAGGTGCATTTTTTTTCTCGCTCGTTTTCTAACACCGATGCTAATTATATCTTTCCACTGAACAATTATTCTTGTGTGTTTAACCTTAACTCTGTTGACTGATTCTCTTTCTGTCCAAATCAAACCAAATCATGTTGTCTACATCAGGAGGGGTTATTGATTGTTAGTTCCCGTAAACACAACTTGCATAAAAGAACACACCCAGCTACAAACACACAGAGGCAAACGCGCGTGCTCGAGAACACACACACACACACACACACACACACACACACACACACACACACACATGCACACACACACACACACACACGCGCGCGCGCGCGCGCGCATGCACACAAACACGCGCGCGCGCGGGCGCATGCACGTACACACAGGCATACACACACACGCACATTCATACACACACGCACGCACGCATGCACGCATCAACACATACATACAAAGACATGCAGGTACGCAGGCACGCACACACTTGAACGCACACGCGCGCGTGCGCACGCACGTGGACACACACACACACACACACACACACACACACACACACACACACACACACACACAAGCACACACACATACACGCATACACCGACACAAACGCACAAACACACACACACACACACACACACACACACACACACACACACACACACACACACACACACACACTCACATGCACATGCACATGCACATATACATGAAAACATACGCAGGCACGCAGGAATGCACACACTTGAACAACATGAGCATGTGCATGCACGGTGGACGTGGAGGGGGGGGGGTTACGTGGCTGGTTTGGTGATAGTGTTGATCGTTTAACACACACACACACACACACACACACACACACACACACACACACACACACACACACACACACACACACACACATCCTTACACAGACTGCATATAGAGCAGATATACTGATTCATTACCACGGAAAGCTGTTCAAGCAATCATCAAACAATTTTCACAGCTATTTATTGCAATACCTACCATTGTGTGCCCCACATCTTAGGCTTACCAATTGCAACATGTACATCGTTTTGCTAGTAAAAGGATGCAAACTTTAGCAACATCCAAAATATATTTTTATAAAACACAAACATGCTATTTTGTTGAAAGATGAAATTAAAACTCGCGTGAATATTATCATCCTATAGGTTCACTGTGTCTGTCAAAAATGATTGATTTCACTTTCAGAGAAAATAAGAAAGTGGTTTCAATCAATAGACTTATGAATTTGTGAGAGTGATTACAATCAAAATGAATTCACCCCCACAAAGTTCAAGTGGGTATGATTATGCCAAGAGACAAAGCAGCATTTGCACTTACGCTCAATTCCAGTATTGAGAACGCTGTCACTGTTGCACTTTGTAGCCCCTACCTCTTATACCAATTTGAATGTGGAGTTGCAGTGTTAAGAGATTACTTTGAAAATATGAAAATAATCAACTTTGGCGTCTGCACCTCAGTGAACACGCCTAACGAAAGTTACATTTATCATTATCATTATTATCCTCTTGCAACTTTGTGCTGTTGATGTCTAGTGTTTTGATGGCTTGTGAAAACTCTAAATGTTCTTTAACAATCCGTTTAATTCGTTTGTTCATTCATTTATTGACTCATTCATTCATGCATTCATTCATTTATTCATGCATCCATTCATGCATTCATTCATTCTTTCATTTATTCATTCATTTATTCCATCATTCAGAGTTTGGAAATCAGCAATCGTTCTCCAAGTCTATAATATATTCAGTGCTTTGTTTCCTTGAATGACAATGATAAGCCCAATATTCATCAGCAATGAATAGCTAGCTGCTCGTAAACATTAGGTGCCTTTTTTTTTCACTCTGCTGCTGTTGAAATGATTATGAAATTTCAAATGAAATATCAAATATATTAAAAGCCTTAAGATACACCCATATAAATGCTGTAGAATATAATTTGTTTGTCTGCCTTTGAGCAACTCTATCATGACTGCAGTGAACAGGAAAAAATCAGAAGTCTTCAATAGTTTAACAAGCTGATTTCTCATCTCTCTGCCCTGATGAATGCGACTGTCAACGTGATCCTCCGTAATAACGCATCCGAACAGCTGGAAACTGTAGCTCCAAACTCGTCTTTACTGCGAGATGACTGTATTCAACTCATATTCAGTGAGATGGAATTCTTACCATGGGATAACGCTGATAATATTGTCAGTGCACAAGTAGAAGTCATTGTCCATAAACTCAAAAACAACCTGCTTGTGTTGCTGTTTCTGATTGGTGGACCAGCGAACGTCATCAACATGGCGGTGTTCTACAGACAGGGTCTTCAGGATCGTGTCAACCTGTGTCTCTTTGCTTTGTCTTTAGCTGATGGACTGTATTTGACTTCCTCACTGCTATTGCATGCGGAGCAAACGTATTCACAATTCACAACGAATGAATTGACTGGTCCCATGTACACTTTTCTTACTAATAACAATTTTTCTGTTCTTTTAGTCTCTGGTTATATCTCTCCTGTGCTCTCTGCCATTATCGCCACAGAAAGATGCCTGTGTGTTCTCAGTCCACTTAGATTTCAAACCTTCCTACGCACTAGAACAATGGCAGTGATCATCATTGTGGTCAGCGTTGTATTGACCAGTCTATTTTTCATTGTGACTTTCCGATACCGATTTGGATGCGTTTATGATCCTGTGTCAGGTGTTGTGGTAACATCAGCTGTTGAGGGGACCTTTTACAAAGCTCACAAAACACTGATCGACCATCTGCACGGATTTGTGCTGGGCGTTGGTTGGTCTGGCTGGGATTGAAATGATTGTGGTGACGACAACAACAGTATTGACGATTGTGAAATTACGTCAGGCGGTGACGTGGAGATCTGGAACCTCCTCTTTAATCTCACACAAAGAGCTGGCTCTTACGAAAGTACTTGTGGGAAATTCGATACTGTTTTTATTGCCTGTATTTTTCCCTGCGGCACTCATTCGTTTCAGCTGGCTGTCTTTACCTGACGTCAGGGCTGGTGGGCGTCATCACAACCTGTTTCTCCTGGCTGTCAGGGTCATTGAAATGTTCCAGAGCTTCAACTCTACTCTCAATTTCTTTGTCTATTACATTATGGGTTCTCGCTTCAGAGAAACGGTATGGTCGTTGTTTAGCAGAAAACCAAGACCAAATAATCAACACATGCGTAACAAAGACAGACCACGTACAAATAAATGTTGCAACTTATAACTAAGTAAGATTATATGAGTTTATCTTGAATGTAAACAGGCAATATTATATATATATATATATATATATATATATATATATATATATATATATAGATATATATATATATATATATATATATATATGTGTGTGTGTGTGTGTGTGTGTGTGTGTGTGTGTGTGTGTGTGTGTGCGTGCGTGCGTGCGTATGTGTATGTGTGTGTGCGCGCGCGCGCGCGCGCGCGCGTGTGTGTGTGTGTGTGTGTGTAGCTCTGTGCCTATAGCACTAGTTGGTTGGGTTTATGACGGATCAGTTTTATCAGGTGTTCATGTATGTTTGTTCTTATTATTTTCCATTTCTTAATCTTGAGTTTAAATGAACAACAGCAATATAAAGGTTGAAAAGTCCGACAACTTGTGCTTTTCCCCAATATCCAATGTCTTCTTTCTTTGCCAATTTCCAGCTGACCTGTTTGGTAGTAGTACAACTACTTTCGCCTACAACCCCTTCTGGGGCATAGACCGCCGACAAGGGTCCTCCAGGCATCACGGTCCAGGGGGATTCTCTCCAGCTGGTTCCAGGTTTTCCCCAACGCTGTCACGTCTGCCTGCAGGTCTCGGCGCCAGGAGTTCCTTGGGCGGCCTCTCTTTCTTTTCCTCTGCGGGTTCCAGGACAATGCCTGCCTCGCGGGTGTTGTCGGCGGGCTTTCTTAGGGTGTGGCCTATCCACCTCCATCTCTTTTGGAGAATCTCTGCACCGGCTGGCTTCTGATTCGCCTGTTGCCACAGGTCCTCGTTGTTGATCCTGTCTGGCCAGGTTTGTTAGTAGTGACGTCTAGAAAAAGATGTACTTTGTAAAGAAAAATCAGTAATCTGTTTGGTATTGCGTGTGTTCTACATGCATCACAGCACTACCTGATCAGTGTAGTCTAGTGTGTTTATTTGTAATTGAGCATGTGGTTTGAGAGATGGCAGTCTGTTTCAGGCTCTTTTGCTCAAAGGCCTCAACACAATCGTTTTCAGCTCCTTTTCCAAAACCAGTTGAGGTTTCATTTTGAATATCAGGTGCCGCCCCACAGGCTCACACACGCGCGCGCCCTGACAGCATACACACATACATAATACACACGCGCCCACACAGCGTGCACATATACCCACACACGTGCGCGCACATATGCACAAACACGTATGTGTGGGTCTGTGTGTCCGTGTGAGTGCGCGTGCAGGAGTCCGTATGTGCAGGTGCGCACACGCGAGTTTGTATGTGTGTGTGATTAAAGTGTAAGTTATAAGAAAGGGGAAGGACTGGTGGTGGCGGTGGTGAGGGCATTCACCTTCTAAATCATTGTTCAAGTGTGGGATGGGGTGGATGAGATTTATGTTCTAAACTTTTCCTGTAATAAAGGTGCAGAGGGGAGGGGGTAGTGAGGGATGGGGTGGGGGAGATTCATGTTCTAAACTTTTCGCAGTGCGTGCGGGGGCAGTGATGATTCTCGGTTTCCAAATTCTTGTAGAACTCAAACACGGGGGTGGGTTGGGGGTGGGATCCACTATCATCTCCAAAATTCTAATCAAGGCGGGGGGGGGAGGGGGGGGGGGGGGGGGGGGGGGGGGGAGGGTATAGGGGGGGGGGGGGGGGAGGGAGCTCCATTTGTCATTTTTTTTTATTAAAAAAAGTTGGGAGTGGGGGGAGGTGTGCAGGTTCTCAAGCTCCATATTCTTGTAAAGCTGGAGGGTAAAGTGGTACCACACCATACCACGACGTCCATATTTTTCATCTAAACAAGCAAAATGGCGCCATCTCAGCCCTGATGATACCCATAGCACGTCTCAACAAATACAGCTCAGGATGACGCAAACGACTGGACTGACTTCAGTATGTTGAAAAAAAAACTTTTCTTAATGCCTCATTAAGCCTTCTTTTAAAAAAAAAAAAACAACCTCCTTTAGCTGACTCTTCAAGGGGAAGGGGAGGGGGGAAGGGGTGATGAGTGTTAGTCTGGACTCCCCAGTAGAGAGGGGAGAAGGGGGAGGTGCCCTCCCGGGGTAAGGGGTGGGGAGTGTTAGTCTGAAGGGGTATGAAATTCTCCGGTAGAGAGGGGTGAAGGGTGAGGTGCCGTCCCGGTTGTGGTTCCACAGTGTACTAAACTGACGGTTCAGCGGACGAAAGGCCACGGAGCAGGCGGTATGAATGGTGGTGTCTTCAAGATGGGTTACGATGGTTCCCCTTACGCTGTTAGTGAAGGATTTCATGTTCGTGATAAATATTTCCCCTGAGTTTTTCATTCTCCCTTTCTCTTTTTTCCCCTGTCTCTCCCCACCCCGCTTCCCCACCCCTCTTTTTTCAAATCTTTGGTTAAGTCATTAATGTATACTGACACAGGAATCGCTAGCCAACATTTGTTTTCTCCCACTACCAAATTGTTCAGTAAGTTTATTGCTTGATCAGTCAATGGGAGACTGCATGTCTTAGGGATCTAAGTTAAGGCTATCCTGTACTATTTTTAGCTGCAGTCAGCACTTACATAACTGACAGCGCTTGGGTGAGTAAACAGTAACACTGACCACTTTGACTGTTGACACCCACTGATCTCCCTTGCATCCTGAAATAGATCCTCAGGCAGAGATTCTCCCCAACATTTATACTGTTTACTTTAATGGTTGTAGTTTTTCAGCAACTTATTTCCTTACCACACTTTTTTTTTTCTTCCTTCTCTAGCATTCGTTGGCTGCTTTTGGGGGTACTGCTGGATTCCGTTTTTGGAGTCATTTGTGGTGAGAATACCACAGAATTTTAGAGTGTGGTACATCTTTATTTTCTGCCAAGGGAGCGAAAATATTCATTTGACAAATATACACACTCTCAATTTGTCATAAGCAATCACGTTTGAATTGGACGCCACTTGAATTCCCATGCCGATTTGTTCAATAATACATATTCACATTTACTTTCTAGTTCTTTCTCCATCCCATAAAATTGTTTCAGACATTTTAAGTTTGGAAGTGAGTCGACTCATTCCGGCTATGGGAATGTTGTAGTACGAATATAATATAAATCTATTGCTAAATTCTGTTTGTAGGTGTTCAAGTCGGACCACAAATTCAGTGATTTTCGTTGTAGTGGTTATCTCTGTGCTTCTTTCTGATTCTATCAATTTCTGCTGGAAGTTGAGAAATTGTTTTCGTAGATGTTGCTCTTAACGGATCTACGGCAGTAGCAGAGGAATCTACTCTAAAGGTTCTGCTTCTCTCACCGGCTGTTCCAAAATTATATGCTGCTCATGCAAAAACAGACTGAGGATGGCGTACAGTAGTCCGAGTAAGTTTTGCTGAAGGGTCCTTGCTGGCCTGTGCAACACAGTCACAATTAGGACACAAACTGTAAGCTGAAACCCTTCCGTTACACCCCTCCCAGCTTGCCAACTTGGAGCCAAGTATTTTTACCTGGGTGTTTTTGGTCGAGCAGCAGCTCGTGAGTCAGTTATTCTTATTTAGCGTGGACCTGCAGAAGGACTGGCCTGGGCAACACAGTCACAATGGCGGTATCAGGTCACTAGGACCATGCCAGAGAAACGCAGTGCAGCACCCGATGTTGTCCAGAGTGCACTACAGTTACATTACACACATCAGTCCATGAACACACATGCCCAGAGAAACGCTGCAATGCCAGACGTAATTCAAAGAGCAGGTGTGTGTGTGCGTGTGTATTCCACTGCCTTTTCACAGTTGACATTTAAGAGCTGTTTTTCCTGAATACCCAAACCAAGAATCCAAA
>JADBJO010005563.1:35000-65000 GCA_016801955.1 Conus betulinus
ATCGAAGTAATCGCCATAGATTTGCTAGAGAAATAGCAGTCAGACTCTAGTTGGGTTGCCTGTAAACTGCAAAGCAATAGTTTTTTTTTTTTTTAAACAGTTTTATACCGAAATTGTTTTGAAAGACACGAGTTTTCTTTTGTGTGTGTGTGTTAACTTTTTTTTTTCCTACGTGTCTTTAACACGAACAATAAAATGCATAACTTACCACTGAGAAGAGTCTGTATTTTAATGGAAAAAAAAAAAAAAAAAAACTGAAAATCGAAAGAAATCTGGGTACTGATACTTGTTTAATTTTTTATAGAAATCACAATGAAATTGTCAAGAAATGAAGTTTCGGTTGTAGATTTTTGTCAATGATTCAAAACTATATAATATTACGATGATCTTTTCGACAATTCGACGTTGAATTTGTTTTAAAATGAAATCCGAAAGTACTAATTGAATTTGCTTTAAAATGAATCTAAAAAAGTAATTTGATTATTTGTATGAAATCGAAAAGTATTCATTGAGTTAGCTTTAAAATGAATCCAAAAAATAATGTAAATATTTTGTATAACATATTGATTGGATTATATGTTGTTTGTATAAATTAGTCCCGGCACGGAACGTTATATAAAGTAGAGCACTACCTATAATTTTGAGGTGTTTCACAATACCGTGGGAGAACCATGACAATCCAATAGACTACCAAAGAGGCCAGGGAGAGGGTAGAAGAGAAATGAAAGAGAGTAATATAAAACAAATTAGTTACCAAATGCAAAGCATAAATAGACAAAACAAACCGAAACATATTCACTTTTATACTTATAAAAGAAAGAAATGGAAGGGAAATAATTTTGGATGCAAGGGACAACTCATTAAAGGGGAATAGCCTGATGACGAAACATGAAAATAAATGGTAGTTGCACAGTGAGACGAATCTTAAAACCGTACTAAGCCTGTTGAACGTCGCGCTTAAATGTTTTCCAGCGACAAGGTTAGCTCCTTTGAAAAATCAAATTTCGTGTACATTAACATTTACAATTCATCCAGAGTAGTAAACAGGAAGAAAGAGATAATCAATTTGTTATTACTTCTGAAGAGAAATCATTTTCGAAAGAATTTGTTTCTTCGAATAACGAAGTATCATTCGAAAGAAAAAAACAGGCGAGGTTTAAGGCTGTTGATAGGTGTGTGTATGAATGGACCGGTCTGCTTTTATCACCGAGGTGGATGCCGACTTTGTTCATCGCCTGTGTTTAGGTTTCTTCTGGTCGGTGGTTAGTAGCACAGTAGGGTTTGTGGGGACATGGGCCTCCTATCCATCAACGATGACAAACAGGAGGGTGTCTTCTTGTAAATGGACCCGGCACGTGTGTGTATGGGCCAGGGGGTCTAGTAGGTTTGTGACGTTCAGGGACGCTTTGTACCCTGGCATGTGTACATAGGACAGGGGCTTGTAGGTTTGTGACTTTTGCGGAGACTTAGTCCCCGGGTGTATGTGTATGGGTCAGGGGTCTGGTAGGTTTGCGACTTTCGGGACACATGGTCATCGTGACTAAAAAGAAACAAAAAAAAAAGCAGAGAAACACCGACAAAACTGAAAATGTGAAGAAACGTGTTGACACTAAGTGTTCCAAGTAAACGTGTAGGTTATGTGGGGTACACAACGCAACGACCATCAGCCATATCACTTCAGGTAGTTGTGGACGTTAAATCTATATCAAGCAACATGCTCAGGTTCCATTGTAGTGTGACCCCGGTCAAGTTTGTCACGTCTTTCCCTTACTATTTTAGAGCGTGTGTTCAGAAATGCAAAGCAAGCTAGCCAAAAGAAGCCTGTCTGAGGGCCGAATATAGCTCACTGTGATTATAAGGCTCGACACACCAGTCTGTCCAAAACAAATCACGCAAGGCACCATCGAGGGCGGGAGAAGAAGAGGAAGACAGCGGAAGAACTGGCATGAGAACATTAAAGAAAGGACCGGACTCCATACTCGTGAGCTGCTGCCGGCGGCTGCTGACAGAGACAGATGGAGAGGGGAGGTGGTTGCGTCTGCGGTCCTCAAGTTTCCCCAACGACTACTTCTGTAGTTATGGGCCTGAGGTGAGGTGAGGAGGATTACAAGAAAATAAACTTGCCTACAAAGAAATCACCATTTTTTGCGACCACGGACCTTCATACATCTATATTTGAAGAAAACCTCGGATGTAAGGTACACTGTGTTCTTTTCCTGCTTTCCTCTGTGTAAGAAACACTCCGAGTTGTTGGCTGACCTTTTTTTTCATGTCCCTGCGAGCTCAGCTGAAAGAAAAGTGTACCTGCGTCACCAATTGGTGAATTCAGACAGCAAGCTCACACGACAGTAGAGAAAAACATGTGTATCAGATGAAATCCAGTTTGAACGACTGGAAGAAAAAACAGGAATACCAGCACATGGAAACCGCGCGTCTTGCACTCGTCTCTATTATATATTCAAGTCCCACTGAATATGTGAAAATGAAAAAGCAGACTGACACTGGAACAAACAAAATGTCGCTTGATTTTCGTCACAAATTTGCCATTGTGCAGGCTTTAGCTCTGTGTGTGTGTGTGTGTGTGTGTGTGTGTGTGCATGTGCGTGTGTGTGCGTGTGTGCGTGCGTGTGTGTGTGTGCGTGTGTGTGTTCATGTAGGTGCTTGCATGCGTGCGTGCGTGCGTATGTATGTGTGTATGTATGTGTGTGTGTGTGTGTGTGTGTGTGTGTGTGTGTGTGTGTGTGAGAGAGAGAGAGAGAGAGAGAGAGAGAGAGAGAGAGAGAGAGAGAGAGCAGTGACAGAAAGAGCTGCGCATGTGGAGTATGTGCCAGTGAATGTATGTTAGTCACCATGTAATCTTGTACAGCACCTTTAAACAAATGTCCAATAACAGCATTATCAGCTGCAGCACCAGAAGAAATAGAAGCAGTGGCAGCAGCAGTAGTATGGAAACAGTAGTTATAGCAGTAGTCGGCGTTGTTGCAGTAGCGGCAGCAGCAGTAGCAGCAGCAGTAGTAGTATGCTAAAGCATGACGACTTCCTGAATATGAACGATGACAGTGTTGACAACAACAACTGTGACGACAACGACATCAATAACACCTACGATGACGACGACGTCGACTATGTTGATCATGATTAGACGATGATGATGGTGATGATAATGATGATGATGATGATGATGACAACGACGACGACGACAAAGACGACGACGACGACGTTGATGATGACGATGATGATGATGATGATGATGATGATGATGTTAGCCATACCGGGCCTGTGAGGTAGTATCAGTATTGATGTTTGTTTCGAGTCACCAGGACCGTCAGCCTCTGGTCTCTGCTGCAGAAGCCAGTATATTCATGCCAGAGTAAAGAATCGGACCTGCTCCCTTCTGAAATTGATCCCAATAGGTACATTTGACGCTACTAAAGTAACCTGGTGGGTAGTTTTCAGACAAACCATTCCTTGGGATCATTCCAGAACGTACTTTTGGCTATGAAATTTTTACATGATCTCGACATTTTTCTTTCTTTCCCCCTTTTTTTTTTTTTTTTTTTGAAAGCTGAATTCAAATCTGCACTGTTCTGTTCTCCGTATTGTTAATACAACTCACGTTCGTATTAGTGACGAGTCAGGCCTGACCACAACTCATTCATTCGCAAATGGTGAGAGTTTGTTCGCAGCAGACATGAATGTGTGATCTGCCCGTGCAAAATGTCACCTTAGGTGACATTGTTTACCTTGGTGACTTTTAGTACCGCGCAACTGACGTCAGCACAAAATGTCACCCAAGGTACCACGGTGACGGTTAGTACCGCAACTGACGTCAGCACAAAATGTCACCCACGGCATCATAGTGACGTTTAGTACCGCAACTGATGTCAGCACAATTGTCACCCACGGCATCATGGTGACGTTTAATACCACAACTGACGTCATTGATAAAAGTCACCCACGGAGACGCCTTGTACCGCAGCGTCAGCGTATAGCGTCAGGAAGTGACCTTTTGTATCTCAGCAGGCTACATCCCATTTCAAGAGCGGCTCAATCTTTTGTTCTCATTCGTCACGGGAGGGGCCCCTTCCCACAGCTTTAAAATCTCAGTGTGACGTTTTGCCAAAATACTGACGTACGATTCGCACGAAAGTAATTATGGGGAAGGGGGAAAACTATAAATAAGAAAAAAACCCCCCCCCCCCCCCCCCCCCCCCCCCCCCCCCCCCGAGCATAGAAGGTGAAACTGGAAATAAATGTGAGACTCGATGAGACTGGGAAAATCAGTTCCACCTTTAAAAGTAGCTCTCGAACTCAGACCTCCTTCTTACAGCGGACCCCAGATTTTGCAGATGTACAAAACGGATGCATCTTCAAACGAACTGTTGTGTATTCGATACAGTTTATTGCGTTGGCTACGACTTAGTGTTTGGGAGTTATCGTTCTTGTTACTCGGGGAAGTCACCATGGATGAAAGGTCGTCGTGACGTTAATGTGCTGAGCCAGTGCAGTTGTAAACATTTCTCTTATCTGGTTAAAAAAAAACCCCAAACATTCTCTCATCTGGTTAAAAAACAAACAATCCTGTATGCCCCCTCTGCCATGAAAAACAAACAGTGGAGCATGTCCTAAGCTCATGTAAAGTAGCCCTGGCTCAAGGAAGGTACACACGGAGGCACATCCAAGTGCTCAAAGAGATTGTACAAGTAGTCTGGGCTAGTACCAACACCACAAAAGGGAAAATCAGGATTCCAAAAGAACCCGTAACATTCTTCACGGCAGGAGGCAGCAAATCATGGCCAAGAACAACAGTGCCACTCGGAGCATACAGGCAGAGTCTGCTGGATGGGGCAGATGACTAGGAGTAGTGCACTGCAGACCTCCCAGAATGGAAGAGTCACCCAGAGATCATCAGCAAGAGTGGCATGAGACCAGACATAGTAGTCCACAGTCAACCTAGCAGCTGATCATGATCGAGCTCACGGTGCCCTGTGAGAACAGAATGGAGGCAGCTCAAATCTACAAGACTGAAAAGTATGCTGATCTGGTAAACAGCCTGAGGAGAGAAGGCTATCAGGTCAAAGTCCTCACTGCAGAAATTGGAGCTAGGGGGTTTGTAGGAACGTCTGCATACAGCCTCATGAAACAGCTCTCAGTTGCAGGGAGGGAAAAAACCAGAGCCCTGAAAGCAATGGCAGAAGCGGCAGAGAGGTGTTCAGTTGGATCTGGTCAAGGAGGAACAAAAGTGAACTTCATAAGGCTTAACTTTCCTACAAATATCAGGTGCCCCAGTGGTTAGAGAGTGCGAGACATTAAGTGGACAATCCCTAAAATGAGCATGTCCAGAGGGTCATGGGTGAAAAAAAAAGGGGGCAGCAGTGGGACATAGAGTCATGAACCGGGTGTGTGGCCCAACCCCCCTAGAGTGTCAAGAGATAAGAGCCGAAAAACACTTGCTTGAAGGGGGCTACTCTTCTGAGGACTCTCTGCTGCCACGCTCGCCACGAGTTTCTTTCTACTGTATTTTAGCATATCATACGCTAGAAAATTGACTTTGCTGACTTCATTATTCAATCTCTTTCGTTCCCCAAAATATTACAGTTTGTGCTTCTTTAGACATGACCTTTTAGCCTGAAATATTACCTGTTTTGACAAAATAATGTTTCTTACACCAGCATCACCATTGCCACAAGCGTCCTCTCAATTGCCGAGGCAATAACACCTTTTCATAGTCACGCACAATTAAAACTCTCCCCCCTCCACCCACCTCAAGTCTCTCCCTCTCTCTGTCACCCTTCCTCCCCCCTCTCTCTCTCTCTCTCTCTCTCTCTCTCTCTCTCTCTCTCTCCCCACACACACACACACACACACACACACACACACACACACACACACACACAGAGAACAATTATTTCTCTGAGAACAACGTGTGGTCATGCGGCAAGGCACCAGTTGTCCCCCCTGCCTTGCTGTCCAGTCAGCTTAGAGATGCCTGTTCTGATGCGGTGAACTCAGGGTGCATTCCTCTTTGGTGCTTTCGCTTCTGCTGATTCCTCTCCAGAATACTCCCACCAGGTTTTTGATCATAACTTGCTTTCAAGTGAGTGTGTGTGTGTGTGTGTGTGTGTGTGTGTGCGTGCGTGCGTGTGTGTGTGTGTGTGTGTGTGTGTGTGTGTGTGTGTGTGTGTGTGTACTCGATCGCTCCTGCTTCTTTTCCCATGCGCTCGGTGATATCATTCCCTGGTCGCTCCAGCTAGGTAGCGCTAACATAAACTTCTACTAGACCTCAACAGTGTCATGATCAGGGAGAAACTTCGATCTTGATCGATTTGGTTATAGCTGTCAGTCGCACTTCAAAAGGACGCCATTAGTAGACTACTATAAAAAGAAACTATGGCAATTAGTCGGACTTCATGATACGCCATTAGTAAACAACTATCAAACGTGCTGGTCTGGCTGGACAACGAACTGCCGCGGCAAGACAGAATGAATCGTTCCAGCGTGGCTTGATCACCTAGGCCACAATCCGAGTTGTGTTTGCCGACACGGCAGAGGGTGGGAAGGAGGGGA
This sequence comes from Conus betulinus, assembly GCA_016801955.1. NCBI lineage: Eukaryota > Metazoa > Mollusca > Gastropoda > Neogastropoda > Conidae > Conus > Conus betulinus. The sequence continues at coordinate 41,568 of JADBJO010005563.1, forward strand.
GGTAATTGATATTCTAATAATAAATAATGACAACGATTATTTATGGTGCTTAATCTTATTCATAAGCCCAAAGCACTTACAAATACAGAAGAAGTTTAGCGAGGGAATTTTATACAATATTTGTTTTTTTAAAGAACAGGTTTTAAACTGTGCATATTTCTGTGAAAATTTTGTTTTCATTCATTTTTAACCCAGAAGGCGCGCCGCTTGAATGTTTCTCAAAAAATTCTGAAAGGCCAAGTTGGTTGTTATACATCATTTCTTGTGGCATATACAAAAATCGGGTTTACCATAACTAAATTTGAAATTAACATAACTACATTAGAAGTTTACCGTAACTAAATTAGAAATTAACATGAAAAATATTTTGATTTGGCTTTTTATACATTAAACACGTATAATAAAAATGCAAATATATTCACTGTATTACAGCGACTTATTGATAATAAAATTCTAAATCTTCTTTTAATAACGTTTGCCCGTGTGAACAATTATTACTCGTGTCTTTCATTTCGGTTATAAACTCCGTTATCATGAATATCATCACAACTGTAACCTAATTCCAAATGAAAATTACATTACCTCGTGACTCTGTTCTCTTTTCCTCCGTTGTCGTTCGCGTGCATGGCATTGAGGAGATGTGCATTGACAGTTCTCATGCACATCATACTGCTATCTAACAACGCGGAAACGCACAGACGTCGTTACCATTTCTTCACAGCGAAACTCGACGTTGGTCTTTGTTCATTACCAACATTCCGTATAAAGGGATGTCGGGGACTATACAAAAAACAACAACTCCAAAAGCGTTACTGCAGCGTTCTTTACGAAGCCCTGTTAAAGAGAAGAATATAATGGTTCGATGTGTCGCTCTCTGTTCATGCAATGTTGTTGAATTGTACTATACTGCTGTAACAAAAAAAAAACGCGTATTTTTTTTTTTTTTTTAAATGAAAATATTAATTAAAAAATTTTGACAGAAACATGCTCCGTATAGCAGGAACTCTGTCCAGTGTGAGAAGTCAGACATAATGAATAGACATAACAGTAGACTGATGTTTTATTTCTTCTGTTGTTTTTAATATTGTGAATGCTTGACACATGAAATGACTGAAATTAAAATATGTTTCTTTTTGTGCACAGTATTTGTTACAGTTTTGCATGTATCTTCGGAATCAGAGTGAATGTATATTGTACCTCTTACACTATATGTTTGATTTATCGCACTGGCTTGTAAGGTATTGGTGCTGACAGCTTCATGCAGAAAGCCACGGTAATGGGTGGGAGGGGATGGTGTGGGGAAGGTCATTAGGGATTGTTCGGGGGAGATTAGGAGATGTGGGATTGGAGGAGGAATGAAACAGAAGGTCAGGGGGGAAGGGGAAAGAAGACTGTGGGAGGGGGGGGGGGGTGACATAAATTTAGATTGTAATTTTCAAGTGGAAGAGAAGGGGGAGAGAGGGACAGACAGAGTGAGTGCCAATGCTTTATTGACAATAGTTACCACCAACATTATATGCAAGGAAATGCAGGCTCAGTTTCTATTTTAACCAACCCTTATGCCAAGGGAGTGCATGTGCAGTTTCTATTTAGTGTTGACAAACTCTGATCTGCTAACAATAGAAATGCGAGTCGAAAGAAGCGTACACATGGAAAACAGTTTAAAAGATACTAATAACTAGAAAATAAAGAAAACGACCATTCATCAAAAATATCACAATAAACCACTTATTGCATAATCATGATTTACAGACACAGCCTACATATAAAGTTTTTTTTCCCCTCTCTATATCGAAAAGCTGCCGCCACAGACTTAGCAAATGAGTTTAAAATGTTTTCATTTTCAGAGGATAAAATACCAGAGGTTTTCAGTTTGGCCGAAAAAGGACTTAAAGGCAGAACAGTCATTTCTAAATTTATTATACTCTGGGCATCTAAAGACAAAGTGCTCCTCGACTTCAATTTCGTTTGAGCAGGATGCACACATCAAATCACTTTTTGTGTGCATGAACCATCTTTTTCTTGCTTTAAAACCCCAGGCTTTTTGTTCGAAACTGGGCGAACACATCTCTAAAACGCTTACAAGAAATTGATGTGAGCTAGTTCTCAGCTTGAAAAAGATCTTTAAATGAGTGATAAAACTCATACTTGTCACTTTCTTCCATGTTAGTATGCCAATCTTGCATATGACACGTAATCAACCTATCTTTAAACTCTGCCAAAAAAAGAAAAAACTGACTTCATCACCAACCGTCTAAATCATCCAAACAATGCCGAATCCATTTACAGATAGAACTCTCTTTATTTCAAATGCCCAATTCTGACGACCTAATTCTAACTAAGTTAGTGTCATGCAATATGCCTGTTTATGTACCTTTGTCATTGGTAATTTCAATGGTCGCAACCAATATTTCAAACATTTAACAACAGTTTTTAATATATAAAGGAAATCGACCAGTTTCACTGACACATTTTATTAGAGGTATGCAAAGGTACATTTAAGAACCGTTTGATAGCAAAGCTGCGTACAGTTTCCATTTGCTCATTCACGTAAATACCCCAAACTTCTGCACCATTTATTAGAACTGGCTGGATTTGTGTGTCAGGTTCCAGAACAATGAAGGATCTATAGAGTTTAGTTTTCTGATGCATCGACGGGTTTCTATTACACCCTTTTTTTTGTTTTTTGTTTTTTCACATTTTTGACCAACCCATACTAAGACTCAATTTGGTAGAAAAGATAGTTCCTAAGCATTTATACGAGTTCGTAACTCTATTTTCCCCCCCCCCCCCCCCCCCACCCCGTCACACCGCCATTTCTCACATGCAGCCAGATCCCAATCCTTTCTAAATACCCTACATTCGCATCATCGAAATTAACTTTTAGGTCCAGTCCATCTGCTTCTTGTTTTGATAAGTTTAACTGGTTTTGTAACCCCACCACAGATTCGGAGAAAAGGATAACGTCATTAGCAAAGAGTAACAGGAAATATTCAATAGCACCAGGAATAAACTGTACACCATGCTTCCTGTTTTCAGATATTTCAATAGTCAATTCATTTATAAAGAAAGAACATAACTGGGGACTAAGAATACACCCTTGTTTCACACCTCTTGGACACTTAAAGTAATCTGAATATAAACCTTTATCACGTACGTTAGTTGTTACAGTATCATACACGGCCTTCAAAGATGTATATATCTTCCAAACTACCCCCACTTTTCTTAAAATATCCCATAATTTATTTCTGCTAACTGAGTCAGTGGGCCTTTCGAAAATCTACAAAGGCCACATAGAATTTAGAGTTGTTCAATAAATACTTTTGTAGGACCTACAATAGTAAACAGGGTATAAATGTGGTCCATAGTACTATAATCCTTTCCAAAACCAGCCAGAGAACCATAAAAGGGGCGGTCTGGCTCCCCCTCCCCCCAATCGCCAGACCGCCCCTTTTATTGTTCTCTACAGCCAGTTTTTAAACCCTTTTCACAAACATACATACTGTGTAGGATTATCTGTTTTTAATACTAATTTACAAAACTTTTGAGATTTCAGTTTTTGCTTAATCCTGCATTTTTCCTGTTCATTTTCAATAACATAATTTTCATGCATACATTCATCAAATGTGTCTCTATCTTTCATGTGAAATAAAACTACAGTCTTTAACTGTTCTCTAAAATCTTTTAAAACTGAGTTACATTTCTGACATAAAATCCACACACTTATCCCAGCATGTCTTCCACTGAAAGCCAGTTTTGACAAAGTTTTTTTTTTTTAATTATGTCTCTCTTCTGCCGAACAGTCATCTATAATAAATAGCGTCTGCGTTCCCTCAAACAGTCTATAAAAGGATTCTAAACACTCACTCAGTTTATTGCTAGGATCAATTAAATATATGTCATCATCTGTCCATATGAACATTCGATCATGATATGATTGATTCCATTTTAAGGTTGGGCAAAAAATTACTATATGTTTCAAAATTATAACGATAAACTGTTTGTAATAGGTCGAGGACAAATATTGTTTTTTCACAGCCGGTCTGCCCGCAAATCAATGCACAATGAGTTTTTTTTTTTTTTTTGGTCATAAAGTTTAACTGCTCCATAGTTTTATAACAGAATTTAATCTAATCCAGTTTATTATCTGTATCATACTCTCTGTTAAAAAAACTTGTTCAGTATAATAAAATCCTATAAGATATAAATGTGTAATATTAATCCAATTCAGTTCTGTCTGATTTGTTTCTATTTAGACTAATTTCGATTTTGTCGCTGGTTGTTATAATCTTAATATCCTCACCATTGTAAACAACAACAACAGTAACTTTAAGTTTTTCAACGTCTAAGTTTTTGCCAGCTAATAAGAATTCCTTTCATAAGATTGTCACTAACCTTTCACCAAAATGGCATCCTGTATTTTGGTTAGAGAGAGAGAGAGAGAGAGAGAGAGAGAGAGAGAGAGAGGGGGGGGGGGGGGGGGGGGGGGGGAGAAGGAAGAATGAAGTATGTGAAAGAAAAATGCTGCCTCACCAGAGATGAATTATCAGCAAAGTTGAGGTGCAAGACCATCAGGGTAAAAGAATCACTTTTCTCACTTATTATGTCGAAAATCTGTATGGTAGACTATGCGATGTATCATTTACAAAATTATATAAATGGTTTTGACTTTGTGTGTCTTGCCTGTCCGATTTGCAATTACTTTTAAATCTTGGAACGCAGAGACCGGTCACTGCCCCTTGTCGCCAGGTAGGACTTTATTCCAGACTGTGTACACGGCCCTCTCCCTCTCGTGGTGCACTGTGTGAGGTCACTCTCCCATGTACGCGCCGTGGACTGGAGCGCCAGAAGGTGTTCCCCTGCCTGTCACACCACGCGCACACACGGAAAAAAAACGTCCTCTTTCACCTGATGACGTGAGCCGGTCAGAGAAGTCCTGCTCCTGTCAGGTGAAAAGTCACTAGGTCGTCCTCTGCTGTTTGGCCTCCTCACTGAAGCAGGCACCTGACTAGAGGGAGAAAGATCACGTGCCACGTTGTTGGTCGACTTGTCAGCTGACTGTCGCTCCCTCTGACGTTCCGTTGACGTGCAGGAAAAATCTGGGCTGAGGTGTGGCTTTGGATGGGGAGCTGTATGGGTGTAACGCCATTGACGTTGCACAGAAGATAGGACAGGGGGAAAAAAAAAAAAAAAAAAAAAAAAAAAAAAAAAAAGCATTGTTAAGCTAGCGCACAATCATTCCTGCCTGACTCCAGAGCCATTTGTCTCAGCAAGTAGAAAGGATGCAAGCCCAGTACTATGGTTTACAGTTTATCATCATTAACATTAATGCCATCATCATCATCTTCATCACTGTTGTTGTCATCGTTGTCGTCCTCGTCCTCAACATGGTCAGTTGAAAGCGGCGTCAATCTTTTTCTCACAAGAACACAACCATAGCCAAACATGTCGAAGGCAAAACATAGTTTCTCACAGCACCATCGCCAACACCATTTCTACCGTCATCAGGAACACCACTACCATCGTCAAAACTAACACCGCCATCGTCATTAAGACATAGGCAATGCTGGTCATCATTATCTCCTTAATTCACCTCATACACCCATACCTGAAAAAAAGGACTTGTCCAATTAGACCCCGAACCTTGGTTTTACACATAGTGACAATCTGATTCATAGTTGGCTTAACATGTGATCTGCTGATTCAAAATGTCACTCTTAGAACGAGGTGACAATTTGCGTTGCAACTTCAGATGTCATTCTAGTGGTGTTTTGTACCCAGGAAGATTTGTTACTACAATGCCAATACAAAGTGTCACTAGGTGCCATTTTTGTACGCGGGTGACATTTTGTACCGCAGCAGATGACTTCCAGACATATAACGCAAAACACAATTTAAATTACATTAAAAAGAAACTGGTTGGTTGTGTTTCTAACAACTTATGAACGAGATGGGGGTTTTCCTGTCCTTGCGCGATATTTCAGCACTCGTAGTAATTTTCTTTCCTGTTTCTGATGTCTGCATTGCATGTTCACAGCCACAATATAGAACAGCGGGTTGAGAGCAGAGTTGAGTGGTAACAGGAATACAACACATGACGTCACGGATCTTGCTGATCATGGCGACACCACATAAACCCATCACCGTCATGACACCTAAAGCTAACCAGCAGGCAGCAACATTGAGTGTCACTTTTCTCATCACATGAATTGATGAAAACTGTAATCTGCGTGCCAGGCTGAGTGCTATTCTGTGTTTTGGTGTTTGCCAGAAGATGATGCCTTGACCCACTGCAGTCATTAAGCATAGAATGAAATTGATGGCCACAATAACTGTAAACCACGTGAATGTTTGATTTGAGAGATAATGATCAGCGATACCAATACGGCACAGACCTGTCAGGCCTAGGAGACCCCAGCGTGACAGTCCTGGGAAAAAAGGAATCAACGCAATCAGAATTCCAAGCATCCAGTTTACCCCACAGGCTATGACTGTTACCCGCCTGTTTAACCTCCATACATCGAAACAAAAATCTGTGACGTGATGTAAAGTGATGAAGCAGATAATCAATGGTGACACCACACTGGACACTGAGGAAAGAAAGCAAGACAGTTTACAAGATAAACTGCTGATCCAAGCTTTCTCCATCTGGATGTATCTTCCATGAAACGCTAGGTCTGCTGCCAAAATAAAGCTGACGTGAAACCCCATACAGAGATCAGAAAACTGTAAGTGGGCGATAGCCACCACAACATTACTTCCAACCATGTTCTTGACTGTGGGGACAGTCGTAAAGCAGGCCACGTGTCCTGTCACCGCAGACACGCAGATCAGCCAAAAGAAAGCCCTGTACAGTTCAGTGTGGAACAATGTCGCACAGGACGCAAGTGCAGTGTCAGGAGCGGTGCACGTAACTTCACTCGACTGTTCAGAAAGCAGATGCTTACAACAGATTCTGTAGTTCGATGAAAACACTCGCTGTAGTTTATCTGACACTGACAGCACGTCAAGTGGAAAATTGCCCATTGCATTACCCCTTAAATCCAGCATTTCGATTTCTGGCATGGTCTTTAAACCTAGAGGACCAATTGCTTCAACAACACCAAAGGAAATATTCAACACTTTCAGATGAGGCATGTATGTTGATACATCGTTGTGAAGAATATTGACACGCGTATGCGACAAGTCCACTTGACTCAATGAATAAGCAACGTGCTTTACTGTTTTACTTGTGATTTTGCTGAGAGGTTGTCTTCTATATGAAAAATTCTTAAGTTTGTTAGCCCGAGAAAAACGGGCAAATCGAGAGTTTTCACTTTGTTCTTACTAACATCGACATATTGTAGGTTTACGAGTCCAGTACTTGACAGATTAGAAAATGGAACATTGAGATAAGATTACGGCAGTAGATGTGTATTTGATTCAAAATCAGTCAATGACATGTTTGAATTTCGTGCATCCACATATCGCAGCTGAGGACAGTGACCAGGAAAGAAAGGTTCCGAACACATGAAAACATGACCTTGACACTGACACCCTCCGGGGCAGCTCCTGTCACACATCAGTTCATCATCACGCTGTGGACACTGACCCCAGCCATCACACAGATGATCTCCGTGCACACAGATTCTGGAAGATCGACATCGGTAGAAACCAGGACAATAACTGTATCACATTCCTGCTCGTCCTCTCCATATACACAGTCATAGAATCCATTACATCTAGTGTAGATAGCAGACAGTACAGCCACTCAGACGTACAACGGTAATGACTGTGAGGACAAGAGTGGTCAGCTGTCATCAGCTGTTGGGTGAAGTAACCTGCCCCATCCAGACTGACGTAAAATTGTTGCTTTATGTATTCGTCTTTGATGGGGGCCAAATAAGCGTGATAATTAGGACACCCAACCTCATCAGAATCGTCCACACAATCTGCGTATTGATTGCAACGTTGACTTAGCGACACGCATTGACCGTTAGAGCACAGTAAACCAGCACAGGAAAATTCACAGAATGACTCGTCGCTTCCATCGGGACAGTCCGGTCTGAAGTCGCACAGCAATGTGTGAGGCGCTGTTGATGTATCGTCATCACACCGGTATGGGACGTAGGCGAATTGTCTTCTTTCAAACATCTTGTCCTCCAGTTGCGCACAGTTAGAGTTCAACAATCTGCTGGAGTTCAAACCCACCGCTTTCATACGGTGGTTCTTCGCTTCACATGACAGAAACAAGTGTGCAACAAAATCGGTGGAGCAAATAAGCAAAAAGTTGTCGTGTGCTCATGCAGATGTCATTAGAGGACAGTGAATGAGCCGGTAGCACAGTGGAATTGCCGTACGACTGCAGTATTCGTTCACATACTATTACATCAATAGGATGGGTATGCCCGAAGTGAGTATCTCGGTCTGTGATCAACGGGATTTTAACCATCCTTGAAGGAATATACTGAGAAACAAAATTGAAGTGAATCATGTTGTAAATCAAGGTATTATCGAACCACGCGCGAAACTTACTATAGAGGAACGGCACAGAGTGCCATCCTGATCTCAGGCCTAGTACTGTGTTCAAACGTAATGTATTTTATCAGTACATGCTGGAAATCTAACTTTTCTCGTCTTGTTTGACACGCATGCTATTTTTTCATCCAGTTTATTGCACTCGTTGTCGGCAAATACCCCGGCTATGGCATTTCCCTCCATGAAGAGTAACCTGAAACACTTGTTCCTTGACGCTACCAGTCCCTCGCAGTCAGCACTGCTGAAGGGACAGTCCCCTGTTTCATCCCGTCCGTCTTCACAGTCTGTCCACTGATTACAGTGCAGGTGAGGCTGGACATCAGAATAGTATGGCACAGAACAGTTGAACAAACCACTGGGCAACTTCGCTGGCTGTCTGCTCCACGGGAACCAAAGACATGAACAGTTTCAGACCACTATGGATGTAAGGATAATAGCGAAAATTGATGTGGAGCTGTGATGCATAAATAATGGTAACTGATGGACAGCAGGTATAACACAAATGTTCACCTTTTTTTTTTTAGTTGTATCTGGGTTTGAGTAGATTAAGCTGATGTAATTATGCTGAATGTGATCACTATCATAAATCTGTTTAAAACTAAGAATGGCAATCATAGGTTCTGTCAAACTGCATGTGAAATGCATTCTCGCTCTAATTCCTTGAGGTATATATGGTATGATTAAACATGTGGAGTGCTTTGTCATATGTTTTACGATGAAGTTAGTATTGTCTACTTGTTCGATGTAAACGTCGATTGGAGGATTGTTTATGTAAACTATAACCATTGTAAAAGAATAAAAAAAACTTTCCATCCTGTTGTGATAACGACAAACTAAATCAAAGTAACGGTGGCGATAGATTTTCTGTCCAGGTGTTAGTATGTCAGTTTTCCACGGCCTAGACTCACAGCCATACGATCGCCGTTGGATACGGGCACGCACGTATCTAGGCCAGGGCCCCGTCAGACGCAGAGTACAGAAAGTACTGGTCTGCTCGCACACACCGTATACTACACCCTGGTCAGTGGCGTGTGGTAATAAAGAACTTTTACAACTGGACTCATTAGCGAATAGGACTGTGGGTTCTGGTTTTCTTCTGCCTCATTAAATACCCCACACCTGGACAAGTATCACTGATGTTCAGTGGCACAAGATTAGTGTCCTCGTACGTGAAGTTCCAACTTGGCTGCTGTACGGATTTCTCAGCGCAGAGAGAGAGAGAAGAAAGCAGCGTAACCACAAAGCACTGTGATCCGAGTAGACATCAAGTCGGCGCTTGTGGCTGTGGTCAGGCCTAACGCTGACATTCTTTCCTTTACACCACTGCTGGGTCAGTTTTTCAAACGCTGAGGTCAGTTGTTTATGCTCTGAGTTGACGGATTGTTAATAAAACGAAAGTGTGATGATGTCATCACTTTAGGCCAAACTCACGAATGTCCAAACTATGTGTTGACGTCAATGTTTTGGTCCTTGTCAGGGCGGAAATTGTTTATACCCCATGTCAGTTTGAATGTTCCTGGCAATGGGTTGAGGACAGTCTTCTTGACCATTTGTTGATATCAGTATCTTGGACTGCATCAGTATTTGGAATCACGTGTTGAAGTCACTTTTGTGGACAGAGCATGGATGTCAGTCTTCTTGACCACTTCGTTGACGTTAACGTTTTGACCCAAGCACTGTTCAGACCCGTGAAAAGATTAATGTCTTTGCGTTGAGGCTGAAGAATGTCTGTGTGTTGATGCTGTGCTAACGTTAACATTCCCGAAATGTAGCAGCTCTCTGAATTGGGTGGGTACATTAAGAGGCGTAATTCAACCCTAGCCTGAAAAGCTAAATAGAAAGCTTAGGGGGAAAATGCACCACGATAAGACACACACACACACACACACACACACAAAAGCGCGCGCGCGCACGCACTCAAGCGGGCGCACAGGCACGCACGCACGCACGCACGCACACAGTTTCAGTTTTATCAAGGAGGCGTCACTGCGTGCGGACTAGTCCATATACGCTACACCACCACATCCGCTAAGTTTTGAGACCACACTAAGCATGATTTGAAGCTGATGGATAAAGGAATTAACAACAAAGATGAGACAATTGAAGAAGAGGGTCTCGTGGCTATGACTCAATGGATGCCTGATCTACGCATTACCCAATGCGCTGGTCAGACATTGAGTGCCTACCTACCATTTTTTTTCTTTGTGTGTGTGTGTGTGTGCGTGTGTGTGTGTGTGTGTGTGTGTGTGTGTGTGTGTGTGTGTGTGTGTGTGTGTGTGTGTGTGTGCATCGCCACATTTATTTTTTCTTCATTATTAATGTTTTGGATAATTGTGGAAAATAGTAATTAGGAAGCTTAGGTAGTTTATTTTTTACTGACACTCAGTGATTCTCAGTGATTGCGAAGCTATATGTTGTCTTTGACTTCAAATAGATGTACTAGCTGATCTTTACTGGTTGTGATGGATCGACAATTACATTGGAACACTTTGAAATCCTTAACTACCATGCGTTCTATTAATAGATAAAAAAGTAAATAAAAGTGAAAAAGCGATTAAATACAATTGATGCACTGAAAAGTAACTAGCAATACCAATATATATAAATAGTGTCACTATGATACGATAAACAGTATTAGCTATGACAAGAAAGAGAAAAGAATGTGCACTGAGAATGCACTCTATCAGTGAAGCAAGATTTGATCACTTGCCTGTTAGCGAATGCTTTAACTAACACAACGAAAAAATTCCCCTGAATAGTCACTGAAGATGGGAAGAACAGAGTCAACGGTTGAGATTTCCTCCAAAACTACACTAACACATTTCTCTGTCTTTGGTTTAATACCAAGATGTAGGCCCACTGAGAATGTCAAACATGTTGTACCATGGACAACTGTGTACAGCGAAGGGTCCGTGTCCTCTGGGTGGTGGATAGTTTCCGGGCTGCCACTTGTTTGACGTTCTCGCTGTCCTCCTTGGTTTCTCCCAGAAGAGTTGTCGGATATGTCTTCCAACGTTTCTTTCCAGCACGCTCGATCCTCGATGTGTTGGATGGAGATCGTCTTTGAGAGACCATTTGTTTGTAGGTTGGAATGAGAGACAAATGATATGTGTTTTAATTCCAAATAGTTTTGTTGTGATCAATGCATTGAGCAGCTCCCGCTTGACTTCTAGTTTTGAATCTCTGACAGGTGAGAGCTTGCTGATAACAACCTTAACGTTGGGGTGGCTGGTGACAATGTTTTTGATGCACGAGGTAAACGCTGTGCTGGCAAGTTCAGGGTCCTTCTTTTGGATGTCATTTATACCGCAGTGGTTAAGCACCGCATCCAATGGCTTCTCTTCCATGGAAAGAGTGGATTGAAGCGTCTGTGTAAGCTCCTCTGTTGTAAGGTTTTGTTGAAGATCACGTTATTTGTTTTGGATGTTTCTGCATCCACGTATAGTGACCAGTCTTTTTTTTAGGTCTCCCATGTTAAAGTACAGAAAATAAAAAGGAGTGATTAACGACCGTTGATGGCTTCGGGTCTTTTTTACGAACCCACTGTGTGGTTTGTAGTATGTTCCATAGTTTCTTGAACATATTTTGGTGCCGAAACCCGGAAAAGGTGTCTGTTAACTGCTGCTATTTTGTGTATGCGGCTAACGGTCCCAGGAAATATTTTATTGCTTTTTTCATTCATTGTTTCGATCGTCGTTGTTGATACGAACATGTCTGATCCGTTGAAGTCTGCTGTCCGAGCACGTGTGGCGGCCCGTGGTTGGGTCAATCGCTGTAGCAAAAGACTGGCCGAACTTTGTGAGAATATTGATGTTAACACTGTTGAAATTGCTGATGCTATTGAAGAATTTGACAGCAGGCTTCGCGTTTTAGATGAAGCTCAGTCGGCGGTCGAGCTGGAAATCGAACTCTCGGAACTCAACAGTGACATTGCAGAAGCAGCTGATTATCGTGAAAATGCAAGAGGGCCTCGTATTAAAGCTGCAAAGTTACTTGCAATACGTAACAGTAAATCTGCTGGTGATTGTGGTGATGGGTCCCATTCATCAAAAGGTTCTGGTTCTGGTGTTGCGTCTACTGCAAATGTGGAGGCAAAGTTGCCGAAATTGGAATTGCCTATTTTCACAGGAGATGTCACTACTTGGACCTCTTTTTGGGAGCAGTTTCAGGCAGTTGTGGATGCCAGTGAACTACCTAACATAACAAAATTTTCATATCTTTTGTCGCTTCTCAAAGGGGAAGCCAAAGCAGCTGTACAAGGGTTGTCTTTGACTGCTGCCAACTACAGAGCTGCTTGTGATATTTTGAGAAAAAGGTTTGGCCGTCCTGAACGTATTATCTTTGCTCACATTGAGGCGTTGCTTGCTATAAATGTACCTCGTCAACCTTCAGTTTCGGTTTTGTGGAAAATATTTGATGATTTACAGGCACATGTTCGCAGTCTTGAGTCATTGGGTATTTCAGGACAGCAGTATGGAGTTGTTTTGACGCCACTCATTCTGTCTCGCCTTCCTTCTGAGCTGCGCATGGAGTGGGCAAGTGACGGTGCTCAGCATGAGAGCGACTTACAGTTTCTGTCAGATTTCCTGCAGCGGGAGATAGAACGTAGTGGGCGTTCTCACACCTTTCTGAGAGATGGTGTGAGCAGTTCAGTGTTCGACAAGTTTGTTCCTGTAGCTACTGCAGCATCTTTGTACACAGCTGGGGCTGCTCGTCCAACCTGTGAATTGTGTCAGCGTCATGGCCACACACTGGAACGTTGTTATGGCATTACCAAGGCACCAGTGGGGGACCGAAAAGATGTTTTACGGCGTGTAGGTGCACGCTGTCGTTGTCTGTCCACAGCAAAGGGACACAATTACAAAAAAAATGCTGTGCAAAATGTACTAAATGCAAGGAAAACATCATGCTCTGCTGTGTGTTCCAAGACAAAATTTCCCCTCTAGTGGCAACACTGACGTCAATGCAGTACAGTCTAGTACAACCACACCCACATCTAACACAGTGGTGTCAAATGATGATGCAAATCTGTCAAGTGTGAACACTATCTCTGAAAAGGCTTCTTCCCACGTTTTGTTACAAACTGCCCGTGTTTCAGTGCATGGAAAGTGTGGAATCACTGAAGCTGTCGTCTTGTTTGACACTGGGTCTGATAAAACTTACATTTCAAGTGATCTAGTGAACAGAATTCAGCCTGAGTGGGTTGGGTCCCAAAGTCTAGCTTATGCTGCCTTTGGCAAGGATCAAATCAGCAATGCTGAACAGAGGAATAATATGTAGCAGGTAAATTTACAGGGGTCTGAAGGAAACGTGTCTGTGAAGGCTACCGAGATTCCTACTATTTGTGCTCCCATGTACCGTCCAGCTATCCCTCAAAATGTGCTGACATCGTTTGGCAAAAACATCCAAAACAAATAACGTGATCTTCAACAGGTTTTGCACGTTTTCGTATCAAAACCGTAAGACTGGCCTAGTCTCTTTCCATTCACTCCCTTAAAAACAGCATCATGAAAGATCGCTACGCGCTGGGAAAGTCTTGTTTCTCTCCTTTTTTGGATCTAATATTGTTCTGTTTTTTTTTTTTGTTTTTTTTTCTGATGGGGACTCTAACGTCATGAGAACTTCTGACGTCATTTTTTGTGCGTGCTGGGCCTTCCTTCTTCTCTTTTGATTTTACTTTTTGATTAAAAATCTTTTTCTGTGCTTCTGATACGGAAGCTGCTTTAGAGTCATGACGACTGGATTTAATTGCATCAGCATACAAGGGAAGGGTAGGTCTACTAGGACTCGGAGACGCAGCGACAGCATTTTCTGTTTGTGTTTGATTGTCTGTTAGCGTCATGGTCACATTAGATCTGCCCACGTCTATGATGAACCTATTCTGCTTGTGTACGATGTCTTCAAGTGAAGACATACATTTAGATAGCGATTCAATCACTGTTTCCAAGTCTCTTATTACACTTACTGTGTCCGGTGGAGAGAGAACATCAGTCTTGCTGTTTGTTGACTTGTCCCCTTGTTCGTGCTGAGCTGCTTTCGTTGCCAATGGAATCAGCGTTTCTTTATGGAGGCAGTCCTCGTTGATTTCCTTCTTGGCGCCGTTTCCCTTAACTTTCGGTGTAATCGTCGTCGGTGAACGGCTGCCCATGCTGCGGGAACGTGTCAGTCTTGTCATACTGACGGTAGTTCAGCGGAAAAATCAGGAGAGCCTGATACTAGGCTTTATCGCTGTCCGCCATCTTGAAAATCTGGTCTCAGTTGACATGTGTTTGATCACGTGGGTGTTATTGGAAAGGCCCAGTATGAGTTTGGCCCAATCTATGGAGTCAGCAAGACCCTTACATGATGGATAGCAGCAACACTTTTGGTGCGAACCGTCATCATACGATTTGGAAATTGGACGTCTAAGCTTCATAAACATTCTATGGGATTACCTCAAGGTTCTCCTCTGTCCCTTGTTTCATACAATGTTTTTTTTTTTTTTTTTTGTTTTTTTTTTTTTTAATCAGATTTTTCAACTGTTTCCTACTAGGAGGAAGAGCAGTGACGGGAATCTTTTTTCTTCACTTTGTATTGCTAATTTCTATCATTAATGGACATAAGTTTCGCATGCATTAATGTAAGCTCTCTCTCTCTCTCTCTCTCTCTCTCTCTCTCTCTCTCTCTCTCTCTCTAAGAGTATTCATCGTCGTCGGTGTGTCTTGACTGTCTTCATTTCTGCTCACTTCTGACTTTCTGTTGGTGGAGGTCTTCATTCTTCAGTACGGCGTTCTCTTCAGTAGCAAGTTGAATCCGTAGTGGTGTGGGTTCGTGTCTTGGAAGGTCGAGTTCTCTCTTGTTTCCATCAATAGCAAGGGATGGTCTGTGTTGTGGCTGCGCTCGCGTCAGTACCATGTGCGTTGGTTTTCTTCCGCTTCGTGGCTGCCGTTTCGCTCACTTCCACATTTCGTTCGCCTGTTGTTCCAAGCTGTATCCGTTCGCTGTGATTCTCCGTGGCTAAGTTTTAGTTTCTTAAATCATTCATTTGTCATCTTGTTAGTCTGCATTCTATGTACCTATCATAATTTGATTCCCTTTTTCATCATCTCTCCTTTTTTCCTTCTTTTCTTTTCTTTTCTTTCCCAGCATGCCCAGCTTGTCCCCATATATGACAAATCATTTGGTTTATGCATCACTCTCTCTCTCTCTCTCTCTCTCTCTCTCTCTCTCTCTCTCTTTTTTTTTTTTTTTTTTTTTTTTTTTTTTTCTTTTTTGCTTCTTCATTCTTAAACTTGGGGTTATTCATATATTTCGTAACATTAGTTCAGTCTCAAATATCAGTTCCAGATTTTTACACTTGCCATATTTAAACTTTGAAATAGAAAGTTTTGCAATTAATAGAACCATGTTCGCTTGTTTTCTTGCTTTATCTGTGAATACATCTGTTTTGGTAACGCCAAACAGAGCTGTTGTTACATTCATAGGGATCTGTATGTTGTAGTGTGTGAGAATATACTGTTTTACTTGGTTCCAGAATGTAGATAGCTTAGGGCAGGAATAGAAGGCATGCTCAATGTAATCTATTTTTTTGCACCAGTGGCATTTATTTGTTTCCACTACACCCATTTTTTGTAACAATATGTTGGTGGGGTAAATGTTGTGAAGGAATTTGAAATGAAAGAGCCTCAGTCTAGATTCCTTTGTACATTCATATATTTAATTTACGCTTCCAAAAATATGTCGCGCATATTTCATGGTTTTTGCTTTGGGCAAAACCTTTCTGATTTGTTTATTTGATAGGGCTGTGAGGTTTCCTTCGTCTGTTACAACATCAGTAGGGGGTTCGTCTTTGTGATCAATGTTAGCGAGTTGTTGCTTCCTTGTGGATGGGATCGCGTTTGTCAGCGCATTGTATTCAAATGGAAGGTTTCGAGAAGTGCCTAGTT
This sequence comes from Conus betulinus, assembly GCA_016801955.1. Taxonomy (NCBI): domain Eukaryota; kingdom Metazoa; phylum Mollusca; class Gastropoda; order Neogastropoda; family Conidae; genus Conus; species Conus betulinus. Next base: position 58,010 of record JADBJO010005563.1, read on the forward strand.
TTTTCTTCTATTTCTCTAAAGGTCACTATACGTCCATTTCGCCATAGATCTTGAACGAGAAGGATACCAGCTTTATACCATTTTGTAAAATGTAATGTATTTCCTTTGTATTTTATATTTCTGTTGTTCCACAGAGGTTCTGTTTTAACATTCTCTATTGGTCGGTTTTTGTTAAAGGTGGTGACTGCAATTTTTACGCCTTTCCAAAAGATTGAGGTAACTTTTTCTAATCTTTGAATTTCTTTAGGATCAACATTACAGTTAAAAACGCAGTGGCTGTTCTGGAAAGGTGACATATTATTTCTCGCGAGGATGCTCCAGTGAGCATTGGTTTGTTTGAGGTGTCTTGCCGCCCATTTGACCAGGAACATTTGTTGGTGATGTTCGATGTGAATCATACTTAGGCCGCCTTTTTCCTTTTCTAGGCTAAGGACACCTCTTTTTATCTTTTCGAATGCTTTTTTATTATTGAACTTTTTTTTCCCATAGGAACCTATAGATCAGTGAATTAATAGAGAGGAGGGTTTGTTTTGGTATAGATGCTGCTTGCAATACGTGAGGATTGTGACAGCAGAAATGTTTTAGTTAGAATAACTTTACCATATAGGGATGGGTTTCTATTTTCCCATTGCTTGATGATTTTGGTAATCGTATCTACTCTGGCTTTCCAGTTTTCTTCGATCTCAGAGATTTCTTTGTCTGCTGAGAAGTAAATGCCTAAAACTTTGAGTTTACCAGATTTCATGGGTATTATTAACAGTGCCCGTTTCACCCTTTCGTGACCTAACCATATGCCTTCTGACTTGCTTTTATTTAGCTTTAGGTCGGAAAAATCCTCGAATTTCACAACTATGTTTGTGGCTTCCTGAATATCTTGTTCATCTTTAAGGGTCAGAGTTGTATCATCTGCAAATTGTTTTATTTTTAGTACAGCTGGATGTGTTGCTTTCATCAGGATTTTGTGTTAACTTAATTCCTTGGATATCTTTACTGTTCCTTATTCGGATAGCTAGTGTCTCAACCGTTATCACAAAAAGGAGAGGACTGGATGGGCAACCTTGCCTAATGCCTCTTTCTGTTGGGAACCAGTCAGATAACCATCCACCATTGTGAATACAGCTTTTGTGTGTTTTCCATAATGGTTAAAACAGATTTTTTTAAATCGTGGGCCGAAATTGAACAAATCAAGCGTTTCTAAAATACAGTCTTTAGACAGGGTGTCAAACGCTTTTAAGACAGGGTGTCAAACGCTTTAGAGAAGTCTAGTGCCAGTAGGGCACTTGGTTGATTCGTTCTGTTGAGGTATGCAGTGAGATCATCAAAGAATCTAAAATGGAAGGCTATGTTTCTGCCTTTTATAAATCCTACTTAGTCTTCTTCGCTTACGATTGATGTTATTATGTTCTGTAGTCTTAAGGCTAGTGCCTTTGTGAATATTTTGTAGTCTGTATTTGTGAGTGTAATTGGCCTGTAATTAGCGAGATTGTGTTTGTCTAGATCGTTGCCTTTGTGTATTAATGTTATGATTCCTTTTTTCATAGAAAAGGATAATCCACCTTGCTCAAGTGAAGCTGTAATACAATTCAGCAAGGGTTGTCTTAATTTATCCCAGAATTTCTTGTAGAAGAGTGGTGTGAGACCATCACTCCAGGTGCAGACTCATTTTTTCAAATGATTAAGGGCTTTGTGTGAGCTCGTCTGGTGTAATTTCCTTGTCGCAGAATTCTTTTTCTTCGTCTGTGAGTGTGGGGAAGTCATCATCAGCTAGGAAATCGTCTTTTATCGTCTCTCCATGTTTATTGGTGTGTTTGTTTTTTTTTTTTGTATAGCTGTGTGTAGTATTGCTTAATTTCATCTAGTATTGTTTGAGGATTGTCTGTTAATGACTGATTTACTCACAGTGATGCAATGGTGTTTTACTGCTCCTTGTGTCTTTTCTAAGCGCAGAACATATTTACTAATTTAGTGTTCTTCTCACCCTCTTCGATCCATTTGACTCTTGATCGTCTTTGAGCGCCGCGTGCGTCTTTCAGTTCTTGCAGTTCTATTTCTTTTTTAAGTTGATGTGCTTTTGTTGCTAAGCCTTTATCCAAGGGCTTGTATGACAGTTTTTGTTCAATTTCTTCCAGCTGTTTGACTTTGGTTTGGTTTGTTTCTGCTGAGGCCAAAATTTTTGCGGCCTTTGAGAAGTTTATACAGAAAGATTTATATCTTACTTAAACATTTTCCCATGCCTTTTGTGGGTTTTCCTTGCCATACTGAGTAAAGTGGACGTCAATGAAGTTAGTTGTTTCATTTAGAAACTCTTCCTTTGACAGCAACGAGCTGTTGAATTTCCAGTATCCTGGACCTCTTTGGAATTTATTCATATTACATTCAACTTTCACAAGTTTGTGGGTGAGAGTGGGAATATTTCAATATTTGCTCCCGTATGGATCTGTATGAAAACGCATCACAAAATATGTAATCAATTCTTCTTGCAATAAACGGGGTAGATTTGGACCAAGTGTAATCTCTGGCATCGGGATGGAATGTTCGCCACGTATCTTTTAAATCGTAGGATGTTAATAAATCTGAAAGAGCTTCCCTTTCTTGTTGTGGGTGAGATTTTCCTGAAATGTCAATGGGGTGTACTGCTGTATTAAAATCTCCCATGACCCAAAGATGATCATAATCTTGTCCTTGTAGTTATTCTATTAAGCTGATTTAGAAACGTTAGCTTATCACTTGTTGAGTTAGGGGCTTAGCAGTTAGCTATGACATTAGTTTTATTTTCTAATACAACCTGTATCAACAGTATTCGATCTGTTGCTTGGATGAGTTCTGTTTTCATATTTGTTTATCATTTATGAGAATGATGAGTCCATTACTTCTGTTTGTGCCTGGACTGTAAGGCGTTTCCTGTCCATTGTGCATTGATTTCTTGTATAATATCTGTTGTTATGTATGTTTCTTGTAGGCATAAGATGTCTATGTTTTGTTTCCTCATGAAATTAAATGTTGTTCTTCTTTTTAACTTATTTCTAAGGCCACGGACATTAAACGTACCAATATATATGCTGTTATTCTTCATAAGAAAAGGCATTAATAGATCAGAGTACCGTAATGGTAAGTCCGTAACTCAAAACTGTAGGTGGAAAGGGTGAGGTCAGTCCGTCTGCCGTGTGCACATATCAGGTTCCACTTTCGTCTTGCTAGCCCAGACTCTTCACTTTCCCCCTGTTGACGCTCAGGCATCTTTGTTGGGCGTTTCGCTTCGAGCTCATCCGTCGGCGATTGCTTCTCTCTCTCTCTTTTCTTTTCTTCCTGATGCGCCACTCTCTGCAGTGCCGCGTGGCGTGGTGTTGTCTGCTTTCTCCCCCTCTTTTCGTGTGTTGTGTTCCGTGTTAGGGCTACTGGAGCACGCTGGTCCCGCCTTGTGCGGCTGCGGCGGTACTGTTATGTTTGTGTTCCCCAGCGCTCCGTGCGGGTGTGTTGTCCGGCGGGTATTTCGGCGCTGGCCTGGTCGCTCGGTTCACTTGATTTTGGCATATCTTTCGGACAGTCAGTTCTTTTGTGTCCTGGCTGTAGGCAGTTTTTTTACAGACAACCTGATTGTCACAGTTCGCTGCCGCGTGGCTCTCTTGCAGGCACTTATTACATCTGAGTTTTTGTTTCATCTCCCTATAGAAGACGCCTGCAGTGAACACACCAACTTTTAAAACTGGCAGCAGAGGTGTGCGTGGTAGTGTAATGAACACAAATCTGTGGCCAGTTTCAAACTATGTCAACTGTCCCCCTGGGGTTCGTGCCAGCTCGTTGCGCACTGAGGAGCGTACGTAGCTCCACACCAATTTTTTTAAGCGCGTCTTCAATGTCTTTGTTTTGGATGTGCAGTGGAACACTGTCCACCCACAGTTTCGTGGAAGGCTTCTCCTCCCCCTGTCCTCAAACACTGAAGGGGTTCGTGTCTAATAGAGCCACTTGTGCCCCCCCCCCCCCCCCCCCCCCCCCCCCCCTGAAAAGAAAACCTTCTAACAATAGCACGTCCCTGTCTTTCTTTTGTTTGGGGTAAATTTGCCACAATCCTCTAATTCGCTGTGCTCTCCGAATCGTTCCCTTTCCTGACACTGCTTCTGCTGCTACACAGATGTCGTAGGTTGTTGGAAGGGACTCGTACTGCGGCAAAGCACGCGCGGTCACATACACTGGGCCACTGACGGGGCCGCACCGGCCACCGCCATTTTGCCCCGGGCCCTACACTGGTTCGCTGGCCTTGTCTTCCCTCCGGGCTTCGATCGAGACGTTGTTGTCACGGAAATAAACAAATAAATACCTACCACTGCTGTACAGCCAGAACTCTGTACTATATTTGGAGCATCCACTCTCTCCTATACACACCTCTCACTCAAAACACTCAGAGCGCTGAACACCTGTGGCCTGCTGACATCAGAGGCCGGCCGGAAGTCCGTTTCATACAATGTTTACACTAAAGGCCGTGCAAACCTCAATAGAAACATAATTACTCGAGTGTTGACACTAGCAGATGGCGGTCTGATCTGCAAACCACCAAAGAATGCTAAAACGAGAACGAAAGCAGTTAAGCAGCAGCTGAATGACATTGCTTAGTGGCGTTAAAAAACCCCCAAACAACTTGATCGTCCATCAACCCTACCAATGCCCAGATATTGGTGTGTACTCTTAACGCAAGACATCAGGACAAGTACCCTCACTGGATTCCTTCAATGGAATACAAACAGAATCAACTGACAACATACGCCATTTCAGCATAGGCTGTGACAGGGTGCTAATCTTTAGAAAGCATGTTGAGAATATTGCTCTTAATGCAAAAAGGTCTATCTGCCATGAAATTCAAAGGCGCTTAAAGGCATTTGAACAGTGCCATCTCTACCGGCTGCACCCCGCACTTGTACTGAGTGTGACTGATTATAGGCTTACAGCTATGCCCGACAGAAATCTTCTAGAAGAAGAAGAAGAAGAAGAAGAGAAGAAGAAGAAGAAAAAAGAATTAGAAGAAGAATTTCCCGAAGATGGAGTATGGCTGCCTTACTGGTGGGATAAAAAACGGTCATACACACAAAACTCCACTGCCTGCCTATACAGGAGTATCAGCCTGCGTACGCAGAAAGAAAGAAAGAAAAGAAGAAGAAGAAGAAGAGATAATGATGATTGATAATGATGATGATGATGATGATGATGAAGAAGAGGAAGAAGAAAATAGAAGACGTAAAGAACACAATCACACACACGCGTGCGCGCACATGCACTCATGTTCGCACGCACACAGGCACGCACACGCAAAGGCACGCAAGGACAAGAAGAAGAAGAAGAAGAAAAAGAAGAAAAGAGAATCAGAAATAAAAAGAACACACACACACACACACACACACACACACACACACACACACACACACAAAGAAGCAGAAGAAGAAGAGAATCAGAAATACACACACACACACACACACACACACGCACGCACGCACGCATGCACACACACACACACACACACACACACACACACACACACACACACACACACACACGAAGATGAAGAAGAAGAGGACTAGGAGGAGGAGGAAGAGCAAAAGAACACACACACACACACACACACACACACACACACACACACACACACACATTCTTTCTGTTTATCTCCCTAAAGGTGTTGATGATTGTAAACAGTGACTGGTTCGTACCCTGGGTACCCAAAATGAAAAGTGGCTAGTAGCCGGTGACTTTAATGAACATGCCCCATTTCAGGATAGTGGCTACCCTAAGGTTAGCTCCAATCGTCTAGTGGAGAATATTTCGGACTCGGCACTCTTTCTTCTAAATGATGGAACCATAACCAGATTGCCTGATGTTCCTAGCCACAAACCATCTGCTATTGACCTGTCTTTGATTTCGCCATTACTAGCGACTAGCTGTGCATGGCAAGTTCATAATAACACTTCAGGTGGCGATCACCTCCCAATTACCATTCCTTGAGAGGATTTACAATTCTGCATACAAGGGATAAAATCACAAAATGTAATTATAAACGAGCTGACTGGGATAAATTCAAGTCCATTTTCATGTCCTCTAATGTTAGCATGCTGGAGAACCCAGATATTGATAAAATGCATTGTAACTTTTCTGACTCGGTCTTGAAAGCTGCAACCGAGGCAATTCCAAAATTTAGTCAGACAAAATCCTCTAAACATGCTGGCAGGTCTGGTGGACGGAATCCTGCAAAGATGCTGTTAATAAAAAATAAATCAAAGTTCAAAATACACGCGAAAGACAAAAAAGTAGATGACTTACTCCCCATGAAACGGGCGAGAAATGATAGTACTAGGATTATAGAAAAGCCAAAAGCGATTACTGGTCATCATTTTGTGTAAATGAAGTTAATGATAACAAAGATTTAAAAAGGTATGGACAAAGATACACGAAATGAAACATGGAATACATTTACCCACTTATCCAATCACCGTAGGGCATGAACAATTCCCAACATCAGCTCAAAAAGCTGAACTGTTTGCTGATTTTTTTTTGCAAAAAATAGCTCCAAAATTAGTCTCTCAGAAAAGTGCAGAACTTTGAGGGAAGACCAATCAAATAACCATATCTATTCTGACCCAGAGGAAAACAACGAACATTATTTAAATGCAGAAATAACATTAGAAGAAAAAAAAAAAAAAATGCTATATCGTCATTTGTCAACAAGAAAACTTCAGCTAGTTAAGACGCAGTCTCAAACGAAATGTTAAGGAACCCTCCAATCAATTTTACAACATTTCTGTATAGCATTATGAAAAAATGTTGGATAGATGGGAAGACTCCGTCTGTTTGGAAAGATTCTGTCATTGTGCCTATTCTCAAGCAGGCAAAAACTAACTCTGATATCAATAGTTATTGTCCTATCGCTCTCACCTCTCATACTGGTAAGCTAATGGAAAAAATTGTATTAAATAGACTTACTTATCATTGTGAAAAAATGGACATATTC